>CAKAKR010058948.1:0-26666 GCA_916700685.1 Adelosebastes latens
ATCAACCTTAAAGTTGCCCTCTGCTGTTCGGTTTTACTTAGCTCCACCCTCTTGTTTCACTTCTGGTTGCAAAATACCAAGATGGCGATGGCCAGAAACCAAGATGGCGACGGCCAAAATGCCAAACTCGCGGCTTCAAAACTGCAGTCCACAAACCAATAGGTGATGTCATGGTGACTACGTCCACTTCTTATATACAGTCTATGGTTTTCAGTGAAAAAGCTCTGATGAACCTACTTTACACTACCAGCCCAGCACCAAATGGCAGAAGGACAGAGTTAGTGACTAGCTGGTGAACATAGCTTAGCATATAGCACTGTGTAATTGTCAGCTGTTGACTGTTAAAACTTCTCTGTTCACTTTTACACTAGCTTTTACCACTTTTACCGACTACAGAGACTGAGCTAACAATGATAGCTAGTTAGGTCCAGTGGGTTACCTCTTGGTGTGAAAAGTGAAGCCAACGTGGAAGTGCCTTTAACTTGCATTCTTTCTAATAGCCAGCAGGGGGCGACTCCTCTGGTTGCACAAAGAAGTCTGATTGTATAGAAGTCTTTGAGAAAATGAGCCTATTTCTGACTTGATTTATTACCTCAGTAAACATTGTAAACATGAGTTTATGGTACTTAGCTCCACCCTCTCGTGTCACTTCGGGTTGCGAAAAACCAAGATGGCGACAGCCAAAATGCCGAACTTGAGGCTTCAAAATAGCAGTCCAGAAACCAATGGGTCACGTCTTTATGACTTCTTATACAGTCTATATTTAGCGATCAGGATATTGCTCTGCTACAGATAGGCCTGCTGGGCTAGCAATGATAGCTAGTTAGCTATCAGAATATCACTCTGCTACATTTGCCATGATTGTGTTGGTTGTATGGAAATGTCATGGTCGCCCAAACTGTATATGATTGTGCCTTAAGGTCTAAAAGCACAGCTCATATGCCAACGCGATCAGAGACTTGTGGGTTAGCAAGAGCGTTTTGAAATATACTACTGCATATGCTATCATATAAAAAAAAATCAGGCTTATTTAAGAGAACCATAAAATCCACCAGATATTTAACATAGTAGCCTATAGTCATATATATTATGACTTATGACTGATGTCGCTGTGTTCCTAGAAAAATGAAAAGAGGCAGAACAGAAATGTGAAGAAATGTTCCACTGATCAACCCCAGATTTTCATCATATCCTCCAAATCAATTCAGCACGTCAAAATGAGATCATCAGCAGTTATGTAGACGTTCTGAGGAGATCACAGCAGGTGGATTAGCAAATCAATAACTTCTATTCTGGAAATTAAGTGTAAATCATATCCATGAAAAACAATAATGGAGCCTCAGCATCATGCTGCCGTTAGAAAAGATCACGTTTCAGGATTGCACTTCAGAAAACAATGAAAAAATAACCTCTCATCTATGTATGAGCTTTAAAAAGCGTCCTCCTATGTCACCTATGTTCTCCCTGCAACATCTTATCATTCTTCCAGGGCAATAAATTACAGTTACAGACCTCAAGGCTTTCAGGGTTAAACTGGAAACTAACCAAACTTCAGACCATACTAATTGAGAATAAAGTTCCGTTTAACCCCGGCCTGCATGTCTTATAAATATAACACATTCGCTCTCTCATGTCCTCTGCTTTTAAAAATATCCCAGGGTACAGCATTTACCGACATCTTATAACTTCCTTCATTGCCCATCATGAAAGGGATTTTTTTTGTATGTATTTCTGCTGCTATGTAATTAACATTAAAATGATTCATCTGATACTCGTCAGATTGCCGACAACCAGTGGTTATGTCAGGCACTGTTCTAAAAAAGATGGCAGAGGGGCTCAATTACCTCCGGCTGAACAAAACCACTGTCTCCAGTGCTTGATGCGTGGCCTAATACCGCATGATTTGATTATTCTGCACAAGCAAACACATGCAAATTGCATTTCAGTTTGAAGTTGTTAATTTCTAAGCGTGTTGATTAAGTGTAAGAATATGTCAGAGATAGCCTGCCAGGTATTAATGTGGATTTCAAATCAAAAAACGTGGAAGGAAAGTTCAAAATCATTTTTTATCCACAGGGAAGAAAGAAACACGCTGGCAAAAGGCTGAGAGTACGTCTCCCCGAACCTGCTTCCTTTGTAATTTTCCCCCTTAAATAAAACTAAAGAAAGGCAGCCGGGGTTAACCTTGGAGGCCGTTTTACAAAGTGAAGGGAGATAAAACATGGGCCGACCTGGTTGTTCACTCTGCCATCCAAGCCTTTGTTTTTCTCACAGTGTGGATGGCCATCTGTCAACCTTACCTAGAGAGAGGCAATGATTTTTGCTCGCCTGAGTGAACACCCAGCAAAGCAATATTTCACATGTTAGCACTGAAAAAAGACCCGTCTCAGGGGATTTTGCTTACTGGAATGATGTGGTGGTGTACATCAAGAGTGATAGTAGTGCCTTAGTGATGGAACGGGAGACCGCAGCAGGTCCGGTTAACTAGGAGCACCAAACTCTCCTAAAGCCCTGAGTGGTGTTGAACTCCTGCTTTCTTAAAGGGGAACACAACCTAAATTAAGAATTCCAATATGTAATTTCCATGGCCGAGGAAAGTTCTATTAATATTTGTGAACATGAGCTAGTCTCTCTCAAAGCCAGAAACCAGAGAAGTAAGTCTCAAACTTGTGATGTCATATGGTATAAAGTCTGGAGCTGTCCCATAGACAGTGAATGGGAGATTTTCTTTTTTATACCCAAATGAGCTTTATTCTATTGTAATGTATTGTAATGTAATGTAATGTACTAGTAGTAAAAATGCCAAACTCGAGGCTTCAAAACGACAGTCCACATGGGTGACGTCACGGTGACTACGTCCACTTCTTATGTACAGTCTATGATTGGCATACAGTATCCACGGTGCACAGATGATGACGCCTTCTGACTTTGGTGATCTCCTGACTTTTTTTGCAGTTATACACAGCAATACATTTCCCACGGTGGTCTCAACTTTAACCGAACTAAACTTTAAGTATTTGGCAAGTTGGCACATTTGAAAGCATTTTGGAGATAATCAAACTTTTTTTATCATTTATGTCATCAATTTAATATGTTTGGAAGTGAATTTTTGATAATACTGTTCAACCTGGAGAGGCTGCAGAATGAGAGCGGAGCTTTTTAATATCCCACCCCGCTGTGCATGAAGTCAACATCAACCAGTCTCCTCCTTCATCTCCGCTGCTATCTTTTTATGACTTGAAGGAATGAGAACAGATCTCGTTATTGACATTTAAAGATCGCAGGTTATCCTAATGGGGTTTTACATGGAGCTGAAATGTGACTTTTTTTTGCAGTGAAAGTGAAAACTCCTCAAAGTGACCAGTGACACCTACAGTACCCAAACAATGTGTCATTCCGTCTCAGCCATTAGCTTTTGAAGCACGGGGTGTCATTTGTCAGATCTCAACTTCTTTTCAAGGTCGCCGTCTACAGCGGGGCTATAACTCAACTATCATCTAATTAAGGAGGCCAATGATCATTTGAAGGGAGTAATGAAGTATATAAAATGCCTACGTCAGACCTTATTAGTGCCAAGCGGGACACTTTTAGAAGTGATGAGCCATTAGCCAAAAGGATACAACTAAATGAACAACAGATTAGCATCGCAAAGGAAACATAATGTGCAAATTGGTTAATAATTATTGTAATATCTCTGAAAATAAACATTATCGCCCATTCAGTCATGCAGCAAAACCAATTGGTAACATTTTTGGTGTGGCATTTTTCAGTTTGGTAATGAATCCTGCTAATGTGCATTGGAGATGAGCTACAATTAGGATGCATTTTGTAAATATATGTTAATGAACTACATTTTTTAATTGATAAATATTTTAGCACACAAAAAGAAAAAGTGATGTTTGTGTAGAAGGAAGCAAAAAAAACAAGTAAAAGCTGATGGAAACTTCCATTTGTTGAAGCTTGTCAAATTGTCTCGATTAAGCAGCCGTTTCTTCCACAGGCATGTAATTGTGTTGCCGTCATACATTCCCTCGCCCCTGTATGAAGCTTTGGATTCTGGGTCCTTATCTAATTTATGCATCTCGTGAAAGTACAAGTCTGAATTTATTGGCGCTGGGCTAATGGCATTCATTAACCTTCGCAACAGTGAAATGTTTGATTGGAATATGGCATTTCCTCCCTCAAAGGGATGTTTCATCCCCTTTGCAATTCAAATACTTCAAATAAGTCATTAAATGCTATTTTACTTCAAACGTCCAGTTTATGTATGGTAATAACTATACCTCATCACGCTTAACGTGCACACACACACACATAGTGTGACAGACATGCGTTGTGCACACCAGGCAGACAGGGTGAAATGTATTTAAAAGGGGTTCACAAACGCAGGAAGTTACTTCATGATGACAGACAGTTCACATCTTACACTCGCTGGGCTGTGTTTGAATATTAGGGCTTGATTAGAAACAATGCATCTGGAGACATAATTGTGTCTTATCATTAGGCCGATCTCTGACTAATTATAGCGTATAATTAATGAGCTGTGATTACGGGGACTAATTATGAATTCCACGTTAAAGTTTGCGTGATGTTAAAACGTTAAGGAAATAAATTAAAGAAGTTGACTTTGGTGACTTTTAAAGGAACGGAACGCATCTGTTTCCTGTCTGCTGCTGATTGATTGAACACCGTTGTGACTGAACCTTAAGGGGAGCTGATGGAACCTGCTTGCTTTTACATGTGATGTGCTTTGCATCCAGGTTTTTGGATTCCCATTAGTTGTTACCTTGGCACCAACTTTCTCATTCCATATTTACAAAAAAAATTGAAATAAGTGTAAAAAAAACATTTGGAATAATGGCTGAGTGGGCTGCAGAGATAATCATATTGAAACTGTATAGAAAGAGTTATATTAAAGGGGACATATCATGAAAAACTTGTGCACATACATTTGGGTATCTGGAGTGCCTACCAACCCACAAACTGTGAAAAAACACAACCCAGGTAGTTTTTTTGGGCTGACTAGATCAGAAAACATGTGATTCAACAAGCCATGGCTCCCCGTCACATGCAAGCTCATTAGAATATACCGCCCACAGCTTGAGAACTACCCATAGACTGTATATAAGAAGTGAATGTAGTCACTGTGACGTCACCCATTGGTTTGTGGACTACAGTTTGAAGCCTTCAGCATTTTGACCGTTAGCATCTTGGTATTTGGCTGTCACCAGCTTGTTTTTTTGCAACCAGAAGTGACACAAGAGGGTGGAGCTGAGTACAACCGAACGCTGAATAAGACATTTTTAGGCGACCAAAAGGATATAATTAACTTTCATGAACTGAAAACACACTATGAAAGGGTTAAAGTTCTAAGACAAAAAACACAAACAACTCCCAGACAGGACAACGCCGTGGTAGCGACCTGTCAACCACAAGGTAGCCCCGCCCTAAAGCATCCCCTGCTTTATGGTCTATTTGACTCTAAATGGGACCATAATTTACTAAATGACATCATGCTGTATTGACGAAGACTTGAAACTAGCGATTGAGACCATAAAATCATGTTTACAATGTTTACTGAGGTAATAAATCAAATGAGAAGTAGGCTCATTTTCTCATAGACTTCTATACAATCTGACTTGTTTTTGCAGCCAGAGGAGTCGCCCCCTGCTGGCTGTTAGAAAGAATGCAGGCTTAAGGCACTTCAGCATTGGCTTCACTTTTCAGAACCGGTTGCCGCCTGGAACTACCTTTGCAAAGATGCACCATATCTTTCTCACAAGCCAATCAGAGCAGACTGGGCTTTTTCGGGAGGGGTTCTTAAAGAGACAGGCATTAAAACGGAGCGTTTCAGGCAGAGGGTGAATACAGGTATATTCAGACAGACAGTATGGGGAAAAATAATGCATTTTTGAACATTAAAGCATTTAAACATGTTCTAGTAGAAACCCAAAATAAAAGTTTGAACCTGGAAATGAGCATGATACATCCCCTTTAAATAATGAGGAATATTGGGGTTAGTGTTTTATACACTGCATTTAAACCAGTTGTGATTCATTTAAATTAAGGCATGCCAGGGAAATAATGCTTAAAGCTGCTATAATATGATAATAATAGACACCAAATCACTCCGTAGAGCTGATGGAAATCACTACAACCTACTACCTCTTTTACATTACACATAGTTACTTGATCCATTGTTAAAGATCTTATTGATAACATTTTTATGTAGACGAATATTTAAAAAAATACATTCACAGAGCCTTTGGAAAGGTGCCGAATAAAAGGACGGCTTTTCCTGAAAAAAAGTGATTGTAATTGTGGATTAATCATTTTTGGCGGGTCCAAAATTAATGTTTTGTTTATCTCTGTGGACGATATTTGACGTTTGGTTCCCACCTCTAACAAGGCTTGTAAGCCAATAGTAAAACAATGTTGATATCCCCTGGTATCTCTGGGTCTGTGGAAAAAAAGGATAAATCGCGACAGTAAGTGCCTAGCAATGACTTGTTGTGAAGTAAATGCAATGGAATGGGGGAGGGAGACATCTAGTGACTGAATGTTATCAATGTTATCAATAGCACCTTTAATTTAGAAATATTTATTAGAGCAGCTTTAAGTGCATGGCTTGACAAAATGTCCTTAGTTTCATTCCACCACTGGTCTTTAATACACAGTGAACAAACGTTGGGAAATACCTGGTGAAGACACTTGCACCGTATATTCTCACTGTACCTGCTGCAGCTTTAAAGCAATGGCTATACAGTGGGTCGTGCTGAAAGTCATAAGCTCATCTTGGCCAGTTCTCCTACGAACAGTCGACTCCTCTATTAGGCTCCTGACCGGCGTGATGAGGAAGTGTTTCATTCAAGGGCGTTTTGGTCACGCAGAGATCCGTGCCAGCATCCCAAGCGGCCGATTGCCTCCAAAGTTATCCAAAATGTCCGGCTCTGTGTAATGATTTTTCCAGACAGCTGACTGGCCCGGTTCGCTCACGTCACTCCACAGATCTCACCTGATAATACGCTTAGACACAGTGGCTGATCACATTCACCTGACCTTGCTGCACCAGCTAACTCGGGGGAAGAGAGGAAGAGAACGTTTCCGCTTATCCGTCCCATTTGCTGGAAGAGGAGAGACTCTCCAACTCTCACTCCCAGCGTGGCTCCCGTCGACTTTGAACCTTTTCGTTTTACCACGGGGCCACGGATAGCATCTCCGGGAGCTCGCCGGAGTCGTGCACACAGACTCTCCAAATACAATTAGCCATTATGAATGGAAGGAACGGTGTGAAATCTCTGAAGGATGTGACGGATTCATCTGCCTGGTTTGGCACAACGTTGTCACTTTCTTGTTGTTTCGTAGCACTAATTGCATTTGTCATTGAAGGCTGACTAAATCAGGCCGTTGCAACACCTAATGAGATGCTGATTAGGGATTCTGAAATTCACTCATTACTGATTTGGTGTTATTTTAGCAGGAAAAAAAATGAGGATAATTTTCTCTAATGCCACTTGTTAAGGTAATTACTCTATAATTGCCTTATCAAGGTGTCATAGAGGAGTCGAGGCAAAAAATATCACTAGCCTTCAGGGGCACTTTGTTACTCTCCATTTATCTTTTATTCTGTTAAATGCGGTCCCATGGCACTGGCTGGGTAGAAGAGTTACCACTTTGCCCACATCCATGGGCGACACACATGGTGGCTCAAAAAACAAGCCCCGCTGCATTAAAATAGAATGACAACACAACAAGGATCACATTTCAACTGAATCCACAGGACACATTTTCTTATTGAAACCCTGCGTGATTTAATTAATCTCGTTTAATTAAAACAGTTGCAATCGTTCAAAAAGTCAAGTTATAAAAAGTTTTAAAAAAAATATACAAAATAATCTGGTAGTCTCCCGAGGATGTGATATCGAAGCACCGTGCTTCCCGTGGAGCTTGCTATTGGTTTATCTTGTACCATGTCATTTTTCAGTGATTGAAAACAAACAGCTAGAGATGAACAAATAGTGAGATCTATAGGAATCCACCCCCGGCATCTTAAAGACTAGCAGGTCTTGATACCAGTGCCAGAAAACCACTTTGAATCCAGTTGAATGCCGCCTCATCAGCAATCACTTCAAAACAGGAAACTTTTTTCCAACCAGAAACATGTTTTAAAGGCGGCCGTGACGTCGAAATATTTTTCCAGATGCAAAAAAAAAAAAATATCTACAACCTACAGTGTCGTGATTAGAGAGGAAAGCTCAGACAATAACCTGCTGATTGTGGCCATAGCTGCTCACCAACTTCCTCAGGAAAGATTATTTTTCTGTAATGCTACAGTATGTATAATAGATTTTCTTCTATATCATTCCATGCACAGCTATATGATTTTTGATATTCTTGCCATGATTGATGATAACTTGAGAGAATGCACAATCACTCACCCCATAATTTAACGACTCACATGTACAGTATGTATTTCTGGATGAGCTATTATTCAGTGTATCTGTTCCAAAAGAGGCTTTATTGTTGGTCTTGTCACATGTCACATGTTTTCTTTTAAGTGCCTGATAGTCTTTTATGTTGAAAGACAGAAAAAAAAAAAGTCAAAATAATAGTGCAGAAAGCATGGATGTATGCAGCTTATCTGTTTACAGAGAACATGAAGCGTTCATGTTGAATGGTGAGCAGCGTAGCGCTTTGGCTTTTCACAGTGGGTAAAATATTTAGTTCACACCTTGCACAGTTTTTGTCAGAGTTACTCAAAATATAGCACTAATTATACCAAACTACTGTATGTGTCAAACTCATGTTTACAATGTTTACTGAGGTAATACATCTAGCGAGAAGTAGGCTCATTTTCTCATAGACTTCTATACAATCGGACTTCTTTTTGCAACCAGAGGAGTCGCCCCCTGATGGCTATTAGATAGAATGCAAGTTTAAAGGTCCCATATTATAAAAAAAGTGACATTTTCATGGCTTTTATATTATAAAGCAGGTTTAAGTTCTATATGAATACTGTGAAAGTATCGAAACACTCAATCCACAGGGAAATACACACAGCCTGTATTCAGAAATTCTGCATTTGAAACAAACTGTCAGGATTTCTGTCCATTTGTGATGTCACGAATATACAATATTTAGATGCTTTACACAGTTTTAAACGTAAACATTCTAAATGTGTCCCAGTTTATTCCTGGTTGCAGTGTATGTGAATGTCATCAGCTGACAGGAAGTACACATGGACCAAAGCTGTTTCCTAGCAACGCAATTCTGTTGCAATTTCGTCGCAATTCTGTCGAAATGCGCTAAAACAGAGTGTTTCAGACACCGGGTGAATACGGGCATATTCAGGCCGACAGTATAAGGAAAATAAAGGGTTTTTTGAACATTACAGCATGTAAACATGTTCTAGTAGAAACACAAAATAGGCGTATGATCCTGAAAATGAGCACGATATGGGACCTTTAAGGCACTTCTGCATTGACTTCACTTTTCAGACACGAAGGAAGCCGACTGTGCAGAAACCTATGTCAGGTCACATGGGGAAAAGTTGATTTGGTTACACTTCATTTTACATGTCCGCAAATTTCATGGTTATTAGGTGATAATCAGCAAGTAACCTATTTGAAATTTCTTTGGAATTACTGCCAAATTACCCCCCAAAATTATTTGAATATAAAGATTATTTAATGATTATATGCTAAAATAGCATATAATCATTAAAATAGGGCCCTTAGGCTTGAGAAGCGGCTGTGCGCTGCTCTTCATCGGAGGTGGAAAACCAAAACTAATAGAAGACACTTCTGATCAGGCACAAATCTCACCATTGTGTGACTTATTGTTTACACAAATGTAACCTGGTAACTGATGTCATGATTCAGGGAGTTTTTTAAGAAATTTCAAAGAAGTTATTTACTAATTATTATCTATTTATCAGCAGAGAATTAAAGCATATCAATTAACCATGTATTCCTTTCCCGGAAATGTATCAAATAAATTACCAGCTATTGGGAAATAGCGGAATATAATTATTAAATAATGTTTATAATAAAGTAATTTTTTATCAATTTTGAGGTAAAGATTGGGGTAATTTGGCAGTAATTCCAAAGAAATTTTAAATAGGTTACTTGCTAATTATCACTTAATTACCATGACATTTGTGGACCTGTAAAATGAAGTGTTTTTAGAAGGCTTGGGAAAATATCATTATGATGCTGAAACATACATACTTTGTCCAAAATTTGAATGTTCGGATTTGAATACATAAGGAACACCACTGTGAGGCTAAAGGATGATATAAAAACCTAAAAAAAAAAAATTCGACCCGTCCTTTAAGTGCTTACTGAGAACAGCTATGACCTGTTTATGTCTGGGGTCTGTTGTCACCAAACTTTCTTTTTATGTCTTGCATTCTACAAAAGACAGCATCTTCTCCAATGTGTTGAGATGTCACAGGACTGTTTTGACTGACCCGTCCCAACTGGTGCGGACGCTCACAATAACCCCAACAGAACCGCTTGGCACAGCTTCCGTCAGAGCTGGATTTCGCCCTCGGACCTGTCTAGCCTACTTCCACTGGAGCTAAGCCCGTCTGTCATAATGCGTTACGGTGAATGATGGCTTTTCTGTTTTTTATGCTGCAATATCGGAGGAGCATTTTTTCTTTTTCTCGTACTTAAAGGACCTCTTCATGTGACAGGACCAAACAAGGAGTGCATTTGACTTGCAGCACCCAATCCATGCTCATTTATGCAGCCTAACCTCTATTTCTCTCCACTATAAATAACCAAAAAAACGCTCCCTAATGGAGTAATTTACACACACCCTGCCGACGCCATTGACAGGACTCTCTCCTATGGCAAATGTCTGGCATTTAGCAAATCAATGACATGAGTTATGGAGAGGAGCCGGGGCCCTTCGCTGCCTCTCCATTCTTCTCAATAACAAAAGAGGAAGTGCATTAAAAACTAGCATTGATGGGTTGTTGGGAGTTGCAGTCAATGAGCTCTCGGAGTTTAAAATTAAAAGGCTCTTAGGGTGAAAATTGTTTTCTCTGGCCATCCGTCATGTCGTGACGGGTCTTTTTCATCGTGATTAATTAGAAACTAAAAGGGTAAAAGGAGGAGGAAGGGGGGGTTGGAAATCCAGTTGTTCTAAAATCCTGGTGTACTTATCCTGCCCAGTTGTGAGTTAATGACACCAGCTTTCGCCTTGACTAAGTGTTATTGCTGCAGTCCATAATTTCATCTTGAAAATGGGCAAGGGAGTGGATCTTCCTTATAGTAATTGAGTATTGATTTGAAAATAAACAGCAGCGAGACTCCCACCCAACTGACAGACCCATCTTTCGGATGGAATCGACAATAAATGGGCCCCAGGTTGGAGGTAGAGTTATGGATCAGGATGATACAGTCAAGCGCACCTCTCCCCCTGCGATCTCCCCTCCAATATATATTGGATTTTAGATAACCCATTTACGAGCCCTGTCATCTAAAACCTATAGTTTTGAGCAGGCGGATGATAAGTTAAGGCCGGGGACTTTGCACAGATCTTGCACTTCTGCAGGCCCAGATGTGTTTATTTACAGTTTTTTCTCATTTGCTTTGGTTCAAATCTCTGAAAAATTAGTTTGTCGTTCACAACAGATTAGAATATCTCATTCATTCATGAAATTGCACGTGTTTTGGCACGTGTGCAAAAGAGTAAGTACAATAACCACTTGTACACCCTTACCAAAAAGAAGTTTATTCAAGTGTGCTATTAGTATACTTCTTTTAAACTTAAAATAAGAGAGTATACTTTCAGTTTACTTTTTATGTACTTATCAAAGATATACTTAAGAAAAGTATACATAAGTAGACTTGGCTTATACTGACAAGTATACAGAAAAGTCTAAGTTTACTTGGCTTATACTGACAAGTAGACAAAAAAGTCTCAGTATACTTGGCTCATACTGACAAGTATATACAAAAGTCTAACTATACTTGGCTCATATTAACAAGTATACAAAAAAGTCTAAGTATACTTGGCTCATACTGACAAGTATACAGAAAAGTACGTATACTTGGCTCATACTGAGAAGTATACAGAAAAGTAAGTATACTTGGCTTATAGGCCTACTTGTACTTAATATTTTGATCAAGATATACTTAAGAAAAGTATAATTAAGTATTCTTGCTTGATTCTCGGTGGAATCATTATCCTCTTCACAACTTCTAAACATTCTTTCATCGTTAGAGCCATCACCTGCAAAATGATCCATTCCATTATCAATATTTGTCAGACATACATGTACTGTATATTCCATAAATATCTATGACATGGTGTTATGTACTGTTGGAGGTACAATGTGTTGTTTTTTTACTGAACTACAGCAGCTTTTTTCATTGTTGCAGGGGTTTGTTTTTCGGCATAGACGTCATTTTGTGGCTAAATCTCTGTTCACTGTATATAACTTTACACAAATAAATAAATACAAATAAATAAATTTACTGTATACACACAAATGTGCATATCCCTTTTCTGTGTAACTATCACAGTATTAGAGTATTTGACCTGCTGTTGAAATCAGACTCTAAAAAGCTCAGTGCGATACACAACAGCATTCAGCTAGACAGAACTGACATTCTTGTATACAGTTTTTTTTTTTCTTTGGCTCATTTTTCGAAATAGTCTTAACATTCTCTAAACTGTAGGTGCAATTGTCACAACTGTTTGACGAGACATCACAGCTCTACTGCACGTCTGCAAAAGGTTAGTTATTGTGTCAGTAAGTTGGCCAATGGCACCAAAATGAAAAGTTGTTTTGTCATCATGTGAGCCGTACTGGTCAAAATGTTTGGATGTTTTTTCATCATGACAGTCAACCCTGGAATGTTTCTTATATACAAATCTCTGTTTTGTTCTACTTTTCTACTACTATACAAGAATGTCGGCTCTGTAGTCAATACTGTAGTAGCTACGCAGAAAAGGGATATGCACATGTGTATGTATACAGTACATTTATTTGTGTAGCAATGTGTTACATGCACTGTACATGTAAACAGAAAATTAACTTTTGATCTTTCATAAGTCAAATACAGTGAAAATAATTTTTTCCACAAAATGACATCTATGCCAAAAAAACAACAATAACCCTGCAACAATGGAAGAAAAAAAAAACCTGTGGTACAGTAGTTCAGTTCAGAAACCACAAATTGTACCTCCTCGTCATAGATATTTATGGAATATAAATGTATGTCTGACAGATTTTGATAATTGAATAGCTCATTTTGCATGTGACGGCTCAAACGATGAAAGAATGTTTAGTATTTTTGAAGTGTATGACAATTTTGTTGAGAAAAAAATCTCATCGTTTTTGATCAGCAAGTGGTTATTGTGCAAATTGTAGACAAATGTACTTACTGTACTCTTTTGCAGATGTCTCAAAACACGTGCAGTTTGCTCGAATGAATGAGCGATTAAAATCTGTTGTGAACAACAAACTAATCGAGATTTGAGCTCATTGTTTTGAAAATAATTCGAGAATTTTTTGAAAAAAACTAACAGTATTGTAGAGTATTTGACCTACTGTTGAAATGGGAATCTTAAAACATCAGTGTGATACACAACAGCATTCAGCTGGACAAAACTGACATTTTTGTATGATACAGTAAGCAGTCAGTGTAGACCAAAACAGAGATTTGTATACAAGAAACATGTCCAGGGTTGACTGTCATGGTGAAAAAACATGTAAACATTTTGACCGAAGGCCTGTACTACGAAGCAGGATTTGGAGTTAGCGAGGTAACTTCAGGTTTAACCCTTCAGGGTTTTCCGTCCTACGACGGTGGTTCACTTCTTACCGGGGTAGATCTCCATGGTAACTGATGCTGAACAGCTAACCTGCTCCGGAGCAGGTTATGTTCCAGATAAGAGATCAACTGGTATAAAAGCACCTCCTACTGACCAATCAGAGCTGAGTGCGGGGATCGTATGATAATATTACACAAATATGAAGAAGTTTAAGTCATAATCCAGACTAAAAACAACACAGTTTAAACTGACAAATGCAAGAAGGACAGCTGGATTTATGCTGTAGGTGTTTACAGCTTTGAATTATGTTTTTATATTTATTTTTTTTACTTGCTCTTGAGTCCGTTTCACACCGCCGGACGCAGCTGAGAGAAGGTTATCATACACGCCGCGTACCTATTAATGGGCATAAATAAGTGTAATCTAATTAACCATAACACATTCAAAAGCTATTTATATTTAGACGACTATCTCGACTTTTGAGTGTTCCGTTAAATTAATAAGTCTGTTAATTTACGCATTCACACATCGAAAGTTTTTTCTTTTGCCAGCTGTCCTTCCTGCATTGGGCAGCTTCAACTGTGTTACTTTTAGTCTGGATTAAGTGTTTAACTTCTTCGTATTTGTCTAATATTATAGTT
Source organism: Adelosebastes latens (assembly GCA_916700685.1). Classification (NCBI taxonomy): domain Eukaryota; kingdom Metazoa; phylum Chordata; class Actinopteri; order Perciformes; family Sebastidae; genus Adelosebastes; species Adelosebastes latens. Next base: position 14,436 of record CAKAKR010058948.1, read on the forward strand.
TACTCTTCCTTTGTAAAATGTGCCGCTCTGCTGACAGTCGACTTGTCCATGTCTGTGATTGGTCAGATGTTGCAAAACATCGCCCCGTTCATGTGAACGCGCTCATAACCAGACTGAGAAACCCTGGGTTGATTTACCGAGTTGATAACCAGCGTCGTATAGGACTGCTTAGCAGGATCTCGTTTGTTAGGGTTAGTGAAGCCAGATAACAAGAAGATAACCCTGGGTATGTTGAACTCGCTTCGTAGTACAGGCCTCTGTACGGCTCACACCATGACAAATCAACTGTTCATTTTGGCTGCGTTTACTGACACAATAACTGCTTTTTTAAAGCATAAATGAAATGTTTTCGGTGAGTTACTACCTTTATGCACGCATGCAATAGAGTTGTGATGTCCCATCAAACAGTTGTGACTACTAACAGTTTAGAGAATGTTTCGAAAAATGAGCCAAAGCGATTGAGAAAAGCTGTAAAGCATGTATCACACAGGAAACAGTATCTGCAGCAAAAAAAGTGTAGCGAAAACTGCAACCCGACTCTAAAATAAAATGAGATCCCAAGGCTAGTGTTAAGCAAATGTTTGATGTCAAACATAATGTATGCTCTCATAAATGCAAAGTACGTCTGTCTCGCCGTGGGCAAATATACCTTTATCTGACTGTGAGGGGGAGAGAGTGGTAATGGTTCAACAGCTCAGTGAATCGACATATTACGAGGAGTCTAACACTTATGTCAGGGCGGCCGTTAACCTCTGCGTAATCACTGTTGAACTACGCTCACGCGCCCAACACTTTCCCCCCCCACCTCCACTCCGAAGGCCCCCGCTAACGACATACAAATGTGCAATTCGTTTTCATTAGCCGCCACTTCACTTTTGATTCAGGGGGAACAGTGGAGGTGGTTGGTGGTGGGTGGGGGGGTCAACGTGGAGGAGTAACACGCCGCTCTGCCAAATGACCTTTAGGTTCCCTATCAGGCTGCCGAACAGATTAACAGAGAGATACAGTTAATTTCCCAGGCTGCCCCCTCGGAGTGCTGGAGGTGACGTCAAGAAACGTGCTCGCCGCCGCCGCGCTATTGTATTGTCATTCACACCTGCCTAATGACTCCCGATTATCATTCACATGCTAATGCTTCACTTGCTATCGGCGTGACCCGCGTCGGGGAGCATTATGAACCGTTATCTATATTTATCTTGTCAATTATTGATTGCCTTTTTCCCGCCGCACGTCATTATTAATTTGATGTGCTGTGTCAAACTCACTGTTAATCATATTTAAACAGATATGGGGGGAGATAAAAATCAATTTTCCATTATCCTTGAGGTTTTTTTTTTTTTTTTCATATCCATTTGGCACTGCGGAGGGGGACTTGAGAGATCGTCTATGCATGACCAGAGCAGATCCAGAGTAAATAATCATCTAATTTGAGTTTAATGGGAAAGCAGTAAAAAGATGGAAGTGTGAGTTTTTTTCTTAAGGTAAAATTATATAATATCATTTTTCAGATGTTTCAGCTGAGCTGCTTTTGTGGTATTTACCCATCACTTTATGAGTGCTGCTTCTAGTATCCATGTCAGACGCAATCATGACGGAGATGTACCTGTTATCACCGGCATCGCACTCTTTATATTGCAGCAATTATAGCAGTATTACAACATATAAAAGGAGAGAAAAACAAGTTTAGTTTAGCTCTTTTTCCTCGTAGCAGAAGCAGGACAGAAAGACGAGAAGCCTAAAGAGCTATTACCCAGTGGAAGGTAATGGCGCGAGGCGCGGGAGGATACAAATAGCTGAGGAAGGGCACTTCACCCAGATAATGGGGTTGAAGGATTCTGGCACGGCGAGATTCATGTACAGACAAGGCTCCTTTGATGCAGTGACATTGGAGAGCCCATAAAAGCCATAGTATAAAATACAGAGGCGTTACTCCGAGCTAATAGGATCCCCAGCTTTTTGGAGGCAGATTTAGCATAGCCTGACACGGGAGACACAGGAACACTAATTGGATACACCTACCTGGGTTCAATAAATGAACACGGGGGGATCCATCAGAGGGGACAGAGTTCAGACAAGAGGGGGGGTGGGTTGGAAACCAAGAAGAGATGGTGGGTGGAGCACTGAGCTTGCTGCACACGTCAGCAGCAAAAGAAGTTTAAAAAAAAAAAAAAACTGAAACAGGCACTGAAACAATATTGATGCGACATTTAAAAAATGGACACCCACTCAAGCCATAAATCATCAGAGTAAAGCTTTCTCATTTATTCACACTTTTCAGTTTTTATGTATTGTACTGAACATAATCAATATGCACAGTATAAAGATGTGGTATAATGTACAAGTACAACATAAATCTTAGTAGTAAGAAGTGTTCCGTGTCCGGCCACTAAGAGGTAGAAAGGGAGCCTCTGAGGCACAAACTCTGCAGTTGGGTCTAAAAGTATACGATAGCACAGCTCTTAGATGTATTAGGGGCTATTCAATGAGTATGTAAAGAGGTGCAGTTACTTTAAAAAGGTCTAAACCTCATAATGTCTACCCCTACGTCTATCAAATAACATCAACAACGTACATTTCCGCCATCATTTCAACAATCGTCAGTTTTCAGAGTAGGATACTGTTAACACAGACACATTGAACTTGTATTACATTTGGAAAACCATAAATAAAATTAGTCCAAGCACAATGAACTTAAAGGGATAGTTTGTGTGTTTTGAAGTGGGGTTGTATGTAGTCAGTGTATTACCTACAGTAGATGACGGTCGGCAAATCCCAGGTTTGGAGAAACAGGCAAGAGTACCGACGTGGAAGCAAAGTAATACACTGCTGTGGACGGGGCCGGCAGCAAAACAGATTTTAGCCACCTAAAAGAAAGGCTCACATCAAAAAAATCAATATCTGTTTAAGTGTACGCTAGATTTGGAATATTTTCACCGCTTTATCTTGCCGTCAGGTAGCCCTTTCCTTCTAATTTAGACGGGGGAACCGAAGTGAAAGTGAAACTTATCTATGCTCTCTCCAAAGCCAGCAGACTCTTTTAACAAAAACAGTAGAGATAAGTTTCACTTTCAGTTCAGTTCCCTGTTGGAAAATATTCTAAATACAGCGTACACTTAAACTGATATTGATTTGTTTTTTTAGGTGTGTTAACTCCTGTCTGCTGTTCCAAACTGGGGGCGTGCCGACCGTCATCTACTGTAGGTAATACACTGACTATGGATAAGTACCTCATAGAATCCCACTTCAAAACACCCAAACCATCCCTTTAAGGCCTACATTTCAAGTAAAAGAAAAAAAGACAGAATTCTTCTGTTTACACCCAAAAAGTGTAAACGGAGCTTTGAGCAGCCCCTTTTGTCTTTTTTTTTCTAATTCCTTTGAGAGAAAAGGGCCTGTGTCTGCCGTGCCAGTAGTTTGAATTTAGGCTTGAATGGAGTTAGTGCCATTCTCATGAACATGTGTACTGTAGATGCGGTATACGGTATGTCATAGCGTAGCAGAGAAAGCCGACTCACAGCTCTAAGTCCATCAAAACATGGCCGAGATATGTAGTGCTACTTTGATTGGACCAGGAAAACAGTCAGTTGCTCCATGCTGTTATCTTTCTCACATGTGTCTCGTTGTTCTCTCCAGCAAACTGTCTACGCACGGTAAACAATCGATTTGATTGGCTCAATCGAGTGAAGCTATTGTCATATAAACTGGATTAGCTGCGCCCGCAGTCTATAACCGCGACCGTCAGAAGAAAAAAAAATCAATACCGTGAAGAAAATGATTTATTCTCAGTAATTTATCAGAGATTGGTCACGGGTCCGGATAGAACCGTCACTCAGTCTCAGTCTGGACCGAGGCCTGCCATTTGGTGATGCCGGGACTAATTGACATTTTGACCTGACGATGGCGCTGGATGAAAAGTTGGAAGCCACCAAAGTTAACGAAGACCATGAAGGCCTGCACGAACTGCATACTGATCCATCCAACAGTAGTTGAGACATGACGATTTATCCTCTAGGGACCGTGAATATCTGTACCAGAATTTAGGTCAATCCATACTGTAGATGTGGAGACATTTAACTGTGTATTTCATCGCGGATCATCCTCTAGGGACCTTTAATGTCTGTACCACTCCTCTGGTTGCAAAAAGAAGTCTGATTGTATAGAAGTCTATGAGAAAATGAGCCTACTTCTCACTTGATTTATTACCTCAGTAAACATTGTAAACATAAGTTTATGGTCTCAATCGCTAGTTTCAAGTCTTCTTCAATACAGCGTGATGTTCATTTAGTAAATTATGGTCCCATTTAGAGTCAAATAGACCATAAAGCAGGGGATGCTTTAGGGCGTGGCTACCTTGTGATTGACAAGTCGCTACCACGGCGTTGTCCGGTCTGGGAGTTGTCTGTTTTTTTGCCTTACAACTTTAACCCTTTCACAGTGTGTTTTCAGTTCATGAAAGTTAATTGTAACATTTTGGTTGCTTAAAAATTCAGCATTCGGCTGTACTTAGCTCCACCCTCTCGTGCCACTTCTGGTTCCAAAAAACCAAGATGGCGACAGCCAAAAACCAAGATGGCTTGGTCGAGGCTTCAAAACGGCAGTACACAAACCAATGGGTGACGTCACGGTGACTACACCCACTACAGTCTATGCTCTTTAGCTGCTAAATGCTCCATTATATGTTCATGAGCGAATCCCTAACTTTTTCTAGTAGTGTACAGTTGGTTTTTAGAGATTTCTTATTGACAACAGCTGTCTGCTGCAGCTGGAAATGACCCTGAGACCCAAAGAGAGCGGCGAGAGTGAACCAAAGTTGTAGTTGTGGGCTGTAAAACCAAAACAACGAGCTAAAAAATGTAGGTCTGTAGAGCTGAGGGGAACTCGGTTGATCATTTTCTGTGGATCTGTCACTACGAGTGACTACTTTCACATTACACATAGTCATTTGATCCATTGTTAATATGAAAACATTGATTTAGAGCAGCTTTAATGAGTCATGTCTCAAGTAGGAGACATCTCGACTCCCGGCAATCAAGTCAAAGTCAAATCTCAAGTCCTCATTTTTGTGATTTAAGTCCAACTTGAGTCCAAGTCTCATGTCTCCAGCGCTGACATGTTGTATCCAAACTTATGTTCTTGAAGGATTATGTGCCAATACCTCAAATTTAACACGCTATTTTTAATATTCAATGAGCATGATAGCCTCCAAATCAGACTAGCTGTTGGCCTGGCTGATTCAAAATCCTGCTGTATTAGATGCTGATCCTCCACCGTGCTGACTGTCTCACAGAAAAACAGCAGCTCCCACATAATCTCACAGTCCAAATGCCAGAAGGCTGATGATTTAGGAGGCTTTCAGTGTAGATTCCTAATGAGCCTAATGTTTCTAGTGCAGGTAAAGCCCTGTCTCAAACCTCTCTGTACTTTTGGACAAATGCTACATACAGTATATGATTTATTTGACACACAGGAGACTGAGGTTTGATTCTCCCCGTCTGCATCCAGCCAGACACTATTTAGCGATGCTGTCAGAAAAGCTCTTTAGACGGACTAATCTTTGGCCCGCTGACAGCTGCGTCCTCTTCCAAAATGAACACAAATTCCCTCAGACCAGCTTCTCCTGCGGCTCAGATCAATATGGCCCTGATAAGCCAGGACACCTTCCAGGAGCTGCAGGGCACGAGGAAGGGCTCTGACATATCATGATTTGGGCTTTAATTACTTGACACTTGCAGCTGGCTCCAATGCATGCATAAATATGAGTGTTTGTGTGTGTATGTGTGTATGTACTGTATGTATGTACATTCAAGGATGTATGTGCCCGTTATAAATATGTTTGATTATGGTACATACACTCGGTGTAGTAAGTAACTAGGACTTGTATCCGGAAGTCACATGTACCATTTTTTAAAATAAGAAATGTATGTATGTATACGTATATATATATATGTATATACAGTCAATGCCTTAATCAATTTCAGTGTCTATTTGTTTGTTTATTTGCGAACACATTATATGCATAAGTATCTGAGGTCAGTATCCTCAGACAGCTCCAATGTTCAACTTCTAAATGCATTTCATCGTCTAAATTTACACTGTAAATCTGACAAAATTGGGAAAATTCAAAATTTGAAGTCAAACTTCAACTAAAGTTGTGAAATTACCTTGAAGGTACTGTTTGTAACTTCTTACACATATAAAATGGGTCGGTGTCCCATGCGCGCTAGCGTGTGGATACGCTGTTCCAACATAAACTACACAGAAGCACCAAAGCAAAGTTATATCTAGTGAAGCCCGTCTTGCAAAACAGTGTTGGCTCTTCCTGCTCCAGCCCCCTGACCACGGCCAGAAGACACAGGGGAGACCGTAGCTTTGGTCTCCAGGGCCGGAGTCTCTGCTCCTCTGCCTGCCTGCCTTCACTCACACCTGCGCTCGTTCTCGCTCGCTCCACCTCTCATGTGCACGTGCGCACACTACACACTGCAGAAGACGGGAGGCTGAAGCATGAAAACACAGGATCAGCATTGATTCATGGAGAGACCTTCGTCTGGTCAGCTAACATTACTGCCAAGCACGTGAAATATAGAGTGATATTGTGGTTTTAGCTGACGTGTGTCGCCTCACTGTTTTGAGCGATGTTCGTTCATGTCTATGTAGAGCGAGCACAAGCGCGAGCAACAGGACGCTGACTTTCGTTGACTTAACGGCCACAGGTGTCGCTGTTAACAAGCAATTTCTGATTCTTACATAGAGTCCCTTTAAATTAAATAAACAAAATGTTTAATTTGTCCAATTTAGAATATCCCCTCGTAATTTATTCCAAGGTGGAGTACAGGAGTATCATTTTATGTTGTTGCAACTTTTAATTTACATTTACTTTACTTCAGCATGCTTTGGGGCCCCACAGACCCCATGATGTCTATGTAAAAAAAGTCATGCCCCAAAGCATGATGAAGTAAAGTAAAAGTTGACACAACACAAGGGTAAACATGGTTAGAATTTAAAGTTGCAACAGTGTAAAATTATACTCCTATGCTCCAACTTGGAATAAGTTATGAGGGGATATTCTAAATTGGACCAATTAAGCATTTCGTTTTTTTAATATAAGGTCATTTCACAACTTTAGTTGAAGTTTGTCTAGGAATTTTGAATTTTCACATCTTTGTCAGTTTTACAGTGTAAAATCAGAGGGTGAAATGCATTTAGGGGTTGAATATTTTTGTGCAGCCCAGCTGTTGGAACACAGAGTTCAGCCTGCATGACCTCAGCACTCCAGTGTGTCACGACCGCTGTCCATGGTGCTGATCCTGGGGCAGCCGAGAGTGCTGGAGATGACTGAGGATACTGACCTTAGATACTCATGCACATAATGTGTCAATAAATAAATAAACAAATAGACACTAAAATGGATTTAGGCATTGACTGTCCTCTTTTGTGAGACTTTGAGGGAAAAAAATAACCTGAACAAATTCTGCCTGGATCATTTTAGTGAAAAACTCCAACCTTATCTGACCTTTCTGGAGTAACTGATAACTAAAAACTCATCATAAACATAATGCACATATCATATTACCAGCTGGCAAATACTTCTATATATTTTAGATTTTCTTTGCTGGACAGTTCCATGGCCACAACACACACACACACACACACACACGCACACACACACACACACACACAGTATTATGATGTTGATACAGTCTACAGTAAATACTGTACTGTATGTATTTCTGAAGGGTCTGAGTGAGGACTTCGCCCGTCCTCCTGAGCCACCGGCACACATGATCCTTCTCAGCAGACACATATTTAATTTGTTATCTCCCCGGCACGCTGCAGGCCTCTGGCTAGCATGGCGGAATGGGAAATAAATGACACAGAGGGGAGCGGGCCCGTCACTCTGCCAGCCCACAGGCCCTCACATAAATAGCTTTTAACATGAGGATCAATAATGTTAAGTTGTGATTAAATAGATTATTACATTCAAAATTAGCCACCCCAGGGGCTAACGCATGTTTATGGAATAACCAAAGGAGAGCTGTTGCGCTCTCTTTGTCTTTAAAGGAGAGCGTGCAGATTTTTTTTGGTTTTTAGATGTTTGGAAGATGCCAGTTGTTTGTAAATCATACAGCCCTGGGCAAATATTGTGCAATATAGTGGAGAGAACAAGGAGACCCAGAGATCAATAGAGAGGCGAAGTCCTTCGCCTTCCTGTGGACCACCATGGGACCTTATGTCGGACAAAATATGAACAGCAGGCAACGCAGAGAGCGAAATAATGTTTTCATCCCGTTTGAATTGCGCCATGAATCACACATATGATGTTTGTCATTTAAAAGGTAATTTTGCAAGTCAAGAAAGTCGCAGTTTGGTCATAGTTAAGTTAGCTAGGTAGCTATTGTTGGTGCTGACATTGTGCGAGACGAGAGATGTACTTCACTGAGCGGTTTTACACAAAACTAAATGATACTACGACAAACTGAGACTTTCTTGACTTGAAAAATGTTCTTTTAAATTGAAAAACATCATATGTGTGATTCATGGCGCAATTGAAACAGGATAAAAAAATATTAGTCTCTCGTCTTTGCTCACCGTACATATTTTTTTTCTAAAATGAGGTCCCATTGGGTCCACCGTAAGGGGCGGGACTTCCCCCTCTCTATATATCTTATAGCTCTTAACCTGTTTAAAGGACCTTTGTGTAACATTTCAGAGGATGTATTGACTGAAATAGAATATAATATTAATAAGTATGTGTTCTTTAGTGTATAGTCACCTGAAAATAAGAATCGTTGTGTTTTCGATACCTTAGAATAAGCCGTTTATATCTACATACTGAGCGTGTCCTCTTCACAAAGCCGGCCACCATGTTTCTACAGTAGCCCAGAAAGGACAAACCAAACACTGGCTCTAGATAGAACTGTTCGTACTTTCACATTTTTCACAGCTTTGCACACGGTTAAATATGATACAGTATATTAGCATGAATGAATCCCCGTACTGCACCACCGTGGCAACTATCAATGATAATCATACAATATTATAATACACATTATTCTTTTTTTAGCATTTAATTTGAAAGACAATGTGTCTACTGAACTACTGAAGAATAGTACGTATTGTATGGAAAATGGAAGAACCACAAACAAGCGTACACAGAGACAATTCTGGGGAGGAGAAACAATGTGTTTGTTGAAATGCAATTATAATAATACTGTATATATTTCATTAATATATAACAATTGTAATATTGTGTTAATATTAACATTATTGTGTATTTGTGTTTTGTATTTTGATGCTTTGTCCACATCAAAGAGCTGTCTGCTCGGCTTGCGAAGATGGCTGCCTCCAGCTGTGGGTGGACAGATGTGCTCCAGGCCGTGGCTCACTCTGCAGGTATACTGGTGCTGGTGGTACCTTCATGGAAACATGTGACCAGGAATGAGTGTGTCTTTGCAGTCAGGGCCCCGAGGCTTTGAAATAGCTTGCAGGAAGATCTCAGGTGAGGTAGCTGCTTTTATACCTCCTATGAAAACTATGAATTTAACATGTTATTTATAGGGCTGTCAAAGTAAACGTGATAATAACGCGTTAACACAAATTTGTTTTAACGCCACTAAATTCTTTAACGCAACTTGCGATATTTAGGTTGTAGCGGACTCAGTCTTAAAGCTAGAGAAGATACTGGCATCATATGAAACTAGAAAACCTAAGGAATCCATTGGTACCAACCATGTCATACTAGCTTGTCTCAAAGGAGCCTAAATAATGCTCCAAATTTAAACTAAATGTTGGCGAGGAAAAACTCTCATGGCCGTTTTCAAAGGGGTCCCTTGACCTCTGACCTCCAGATACGTGAATGTAAGTGGGTTCTATGGGTACCCACGAGTCTCCCCTTTACAGACATGCCCACTTTATGATAATCACATGCAGTTTGAGCCAAGTCATAGTCAAGTCAGCACACTGACACACTGACAGCTGTTGTTGTCTGTTGGGCTGCAGTTTGCCATGTTATGATTTGAGCATATTTGTTATGCTAAATGCAGTGCCTGTGAGGGTTTCTGGACAATATTTGTCATTGTTTTGTGTTGTTAATTGATTTCCAATAATAAATATATACATACATTTGCGTAAAGCAGCATATTTGCCCACTCCCATGTTGATAAGAGTATTACATACTTGACAAAAGCGATTAAAGTGCGATTAAAGTGCGATTAATAACGATTAACTATGGACAATCATGCGATTAATCGCGATTAAATATTTTAATTAATTGACAGCCCTAGTTATTTAGTGTATTTTTCCCCTTTGTTTTATGTTTTCTTAAGGTGTGATTTCATTGGTGCTTGTGTTATCCGAAGTTGTCCTCACACTTCCTCGTGCTTTTTACATGTTTTGCACACGCAGACTTTACTTATCACATCACACAGGTTGTTTTCACTGTGAAGCCCTTTGTGCTTTGTTTTGCCAGTAGACCCCGAGTAGAACATGGCTCCATTCTTTCAAAACTGAAACCAAATTTGTTTTACAAGGCTAATCCATTTCTGACGGCTCTGCTTATTCTTTCAGCATAATGGGACCCCGAGTCCCTTTCTTTCTTTCTCTATGTGTGTGTGTGTGTGTGTGTGTGTGAGAGAGAGAGAGAGTGAGAGCTTCTACCCCACAGCCTTTGCCAAATCCATTTGACTTCACACAGAAGTTCATTTATTAAATCTTTAATAGGCCCTTTTATTATGTATGCTTATAAAGATCCTAATAGAGATGTAAAGTAATGAAATCCGGCTTTCCTAAAAAGCTCATGAATCTCCATAACTTTGCTATTTCAAAGAAAACCTTTTCCAATTGAATTGGATGTTTTATTTACATGGAAATGTTCATTCAGTTTAATTAACTAAATATGATTTATCTTGCTTCCCCATCTTCCAACGATGCAGCATTGTTTAGGAGCAGAATTATTACTAAAGCTAATTAAATAAATGCTGGAGTTATTGTGGTTTCTTGGTGGTGCTACATTGACTCTTATCACAGGTGATACTTTACTAACTGATCAAACTTCCTCCTAAAAGGCCTCAAATGGACCAAAAATAGCTGAAATATGACGTGTGCTGGAAGTGGAGGAGAGGTGGTGTGGCATAATGGGAAGTTTTCATAGAGGAGAGTTGGTGTGCCGATAAGTGGCAGATAGAGGTTTTACACTTGGCCGGAGCATATCGGTAATAGCTCCAGGAGCAGCAGTGTATTGACTCCAGTCAAGGAGATGGAGAGGTGGGGAGGTGGGGGGGAAGAGGAAACATTTCTGTCTGCAGTTTGAAGAGGGTGACGCCCAGCTCTGGAAGAGTGCAGGTCTACAGGGAGGAGTATCTGCCATGGAACAGATGTCCCAGTCACAGAGGCTGAGGGTGCAATCACACCTCCCATTTCTCTTTCTTTTTTTTGGGGGGGGGGGGGGTTGTTGGGTGGGTGGAGATAGTACTCTGGTGCTCTCGTAGGTTTATTCAAGTTTACACAGTAAGACAACAGAGCGCAGTTAGTGGTAATGACAGGATGTATCAGAATGATTAAAAATAGATGGTTTATTGGGCTTATTTTTTGGACATAGCTAGCACGTACTACTACCTTAGCACCACGGTAGCTGTTTGGCTAGAAAGACACAGCGACTAACCAGAATATCTCTATAACTACATTTATGATCAAATTGACACGACTCGTGACGGTTACGGAAAGTTAAAGTTATATCTCGAGAGTCTCCAGCTGCGCGACTACTTCACTCAGAGCAGCTGTCAATCATGCTGCTGTCTCGCCCCCTTTTTATAGCATCAAATAACTAATGACAACCAAACTTATTATTTGACGTTTACTTTGACTTTTTATTTTTGGCCCGTCCCATCCGCTAACATGGAGGGGGCGGGATTTATAACTTATACTGCAGCCAGCCACCAGGGGGCGATCAAGATATTTTTGCTTCACTTTGGGGAGCTGTCATGTCGTCCATCTTTATATACAGTCTATGATTCAGATTTGTATGTAGTATGCTAGTAGCAGCTAGCCTCGAGCCTCAAGCAGAGATGAGGGGACGTACGGAGAGGTCTTTAACTCCACATACCCCACATTTTTCAAACTCATAGTCTTCGGCCCCAACCGACTCAAATGACATCATCTGAGGAAATTTATAATATATTCTAAGAGGTTGACTTGCAGCCGTATAAACAAAACTCTCAGGTGTTAAAGATGTAGACT
>CAKAKR010058948.1:31397-47150 GCA_916700685.1 Adelosebastes latens
GACAGCTGCCCCCGTTGAATAACAGCCAATAGGAACGCTCTCTCTGAAATGACCTGTGATTGGCCAAAGTCTAGATTTTCTTAAGCCTGAAAACAGAGAGAGGTGCAAAAGTCTAGTTATCCTTTAGAAAACTTGAGTTCCAATATGCTGAAAGGTTATTATTTTGCCCAATGATGCCCAAAACATTCTGCCTACTGCCACTTTAACTATCCAAAAGCAAAGAAAACAATTTGGAACATGAAATCCTGTGGTATAAATGGTTTTCCTGTCTCAGTGAACGAATGCTCTCTGACTTCTGATGCTCTTGAATCTCACTCAGCTCTGTAGGAGTTCCATCTTTTGCGATATCCCACTTTTTCCTCAGAGATTTTTTGAATAGTTCACCTAGTTGAAATGTTAAAACTGGTGCCTCGCTCACATCTTTCATGCCTTTATATATTTTGGATGAGTAAAAAGATCTATGCAACTTGACAGAAATCTATTTGTCCCTGCGAGAGCTAACACAATTTCCTCTGAGCACACGTATGACACCGCGTGATATTTTTTCTCCTTATCTTCTCACTTCAAACGCAGCTCTATCTTTCCCTAACACGCAGAGGTGGAGTTCTCTCAATATGACTCCTGCGTACGATTGTGTTTCTGTGTTTCACATCTCATGCTGTTCTTTCCTGCTGTCAAAAACACAGTGAGGTGATATTTGGGTAACTGCAGGCTGTGAGGTGGAGCACCAGGCTCCACCAGAGCCCCCGGAGTCAGCGAGGGGGAGGGACATCATGATGTGTCAGCCAGCATCACATCACGTTTGACTCCCAGCGAGGCGAAGGTCTCCGGCCAAATCAGTTTATATAATAGACAGGATGAAAAACAGCAACCTCAGTCAGATGCAGTCTGTACACTTGGACAAAATGGGGGTCTTATATTGCATGATGTTTTTCACCAGTGATCAAGCCATTTCAGTATGAAAATCAACTCGGAGAGATTTTAAACTTGCTTGAAATATGTAATCTATTACAGTCGATATAGTTGGGCAAATTTTGACAAATTTAAGAGTTCATTGGGAGGTGAGACTTAATCCTGCCCCTTGGTGTCGAGGGTGTAATGAAATGAGATAGAACAGGAAGGGATGAACAGAGGGTCAAAAAGGGATCAATGATAGGCCTGGAGGTGAGATAGCAAGGAACCTAGGGAGTGAGGGGGCCTGTCTCCATGAAGCTTTATGGCCCCCTGTGAGAGCAAGGGGTTAGACACAGGTAGGTAGGCACAGGAAATTGGATTAGAGTGAGGCCTGCAGTGTGTTCCAATCCACGTACTTCCAGAAGTACTCTTCAATGTAGTGAACTGTGTGCACTCTGTACTTACTTGAGTAGTGCGTGAATTTCAACAGGGTAGGGTTGTCGCAAATCGAATACATCAATACATCATCTGCCGCCATTTTCACGTTTGAATAGTGGTCGTGGTCCCGCCCCTTTCGCTACGTAGCCAAGATGGCGACAATTGAGTGTGAAAAGTGTCCAGCGTTCTCTTTATACATCCGTGAGCGTTGCACACTCAACGATTTGACCGTTTTGAGTACAACATCCGGGTACTTCCAGTGCACTGCATTTTGCCATACTTTACAGTGTGAACGCACTTATGCACTCAAAATAGTAAGTGTAAGTACGGAAGTACGCGGATTGGAACACATTGCTGGTCTTTGAACCAAGGATATAACTTATTATAACCTTGTTTACATAATGTATATATGCATGTGTGTATTGTATGTAAAAAAAAATCTCTATTTATTCATTTTTCTCTCCTATTCTCCTGTTCTGTTTTTGTACCACTGGGTGTATAAAATAAAAAAAAATCGCAAATATATATTGGTCATTTTGTGGATAGTAGTTTGCAATAAGAGCATTTTAAAAAAGCTTATACCTTATTTAGATGATATAAAAACACCCTAGAAAATATGCTTTATCTAAACAGGCACAAGAAATAGGGAAACAAGCAAATTAATGAAAGTGCCATAGATAAAAATACAAAAATATATTGCTCTTATTGTTTTATAATTCTTTTAAAATAAGTCAATTTTACTGTGCTCTAACACAGGGGTCAGCAACCATTACCATCAAAACAGTCATTTTAGGCAAAAAAAATAAAATAAAAATCTGTCTGGAGCCGCAAAACATTTGAGCATTGTGATGAAGGTAACACAGTTTAAAGTCTAAGTATATAGTATATAAATCTTATGCAGTGAGGGCCCAAGTGCAAATGTACTACCGCAAAACATTTGAGCATTGTGATGAAGGTAACACAGTTTATAGTCTAAGTATATAGTATATAAGTCTTATGCAGTGAGGGCCCAAGTGCAAATGTACTACTACGAAATGTAACTTAATGAGAAAGAAAAGTCGTAATATTACGAGAATAAAGTCATAAGTTAACGAGAAAAAAAGTCATATTACGTAAATAAAGTCATAACTTTACGAGAAAAAAAGAAAATAACACAAATTTATAATTTGACTTTTATGACTTTATTCTCAAAATCTCAGATTTATTTTTTTCCTCAATGTGCCGCTAATACTCCATCGTACCATAGACCTACAACAATGATAAATAAAAATGAAAATGTAAACAAAAAACAGTTATTCATTTCCATTTTTATAAATCCACAGGGAGCCACTGGAGAGGGGCTAAAGAGCCGCATGTGGCTCCGGAGCTGCAGGTTGCTTAGAGACCCCTGCTCTAACAATATAGCTGGTTGTACCTGGGCACTAACTCCAGCCAGCAGGGGGCGCTGGTTTCTGCCTCACCTGTCAGTCAGAAAACAGACAAACGTGCTGTAATGTTGTACCCTCGATAAAACCTAACTAGCACCAGACTACAGACAAAGATAGCAACTAGCTGTTAAACAAAATGAAGCATTTAACCGCTAAAATGCCAAATATTTTACTCAGGAGTCGATGGACGGAGCTGAAAGAAGACTGGACCTACACTGGACAGGACTCAAGAGGACAAACGCAACTACAAGTGAATGCTAATGTTGCTCCGTGTCTGCTAAATGTGTACCGTTTGCTAACAAGTTGGCCGTATCAACTGTAGCTAGCTAGCTAGGGGGACACAGAATCTACCGGGTTACTGAATATTGCGTAACACCTTTCCCCTGCGGACATGTCCCTGTGGTGGCCCGGGAGGGATTTTTCCAGCCTGTATTCGACGCTGAGATGTCTGGAGACGCTGCCTCACTTCACCAGGTAGGCTAACTTGTTGCTACTCGTGCTAAAGTGCATGTGTGTGATAGTTAACATGTCTCATGTCAGCTCCGACATCGGTTCTATCACCGTCCTGTCTGTGCACAACTACTTGTAGTGCTGACAGCTACTTTGTGCTCTAGCTAGCTAATTAGCATTGCTAGGCTATTAATTGTTTCATAGTTATTGTCATGGCTCAGCTCATCTTTCTTTGGTTGTTATTAGACAGGTGCATTAGTGGTGAAATATGGGTGGTTATTTTTGAACACTATGTGTTATGGCTGTTGTTGCATTGGTGGCTTCTTACTGCTCAATACCAAGTGGAGTCTTAAAGGTCCCATTTCGTGCCCATTTTCAGGTTCATACTTATACGTATTTTGTGTTTCTACTAGAACATGTTTACATGCTGTAATGTTAAAAAAACAACCTTTATTTTCCACATACCATCTGCCTGAATATACCTGTATTTACCCTCCGTCTGAAATGCTCCATTTTAGTATGTTTCAATGGAATTGCAATGGAATTGCAACAGAATTCCGTCGCTAGGCAACAGTTTGGGTCCATGTTTACTTCCTGTCAGCTGATGTCATTCACATACACTGCAACAGGAAATAAACTGGGACACTTTTAGAATGTTTATGTTTAAAACCGTGTAATGGTCTAAATATTGTATATTTGTGACATCACAAATGGACAGAAATCCTAACGGCTTGTTTCAAATGCACAATTTCTAAATACGGGCTGTGTGTATTTCTCCGTATATTTAGCATTTTTATAGTTTCACAGTATTTATATAGCACTTAAACCTGCTTTATAATATAAAAGACATGAAAATCTCACTTTTTACAATATGGGACCTTTAAGTACAGTGAATGTTGCTTTAGGGATGTAAACATGACTGTTGTCTTGCACACAGCCCATCACAGTTGTTTTTCTGTAATATTGGCTTCACTAGGAAGTCATAACTTTTCTGTCACATTTCTCCACATTATCTCATATTCAGTTAATCATCAGAGAATGTCCCAACTCAGAGCGATGGGTGTGTGTCCCCCTTGCTTTAATAATGTTCACATCAGTTACATTTAAACTGCTGCTATAACTATCCTCATTGTCAACTTAATCTCTAATCCATTTATTGATGGTCATGAGTTTATGATGCTACATAATATTTTATTAGAGGACATTTTTGGCTCAAGCTATATGCATTTGCGATTTAATATGCATAAGTGAATAATTATGTGCAGCATAGCTAACAAGTCTTAGTTCACTGCTGCAGGTGGATTGTGGGTTTGGATTGACCCTTATTACTTCAGATAGTCCCTCTGGGGTTCGAAGCTCTTAGTAGGGGATTTTTGGCAGGTCCAAAGTAGATTCCACATACTGTAGTGGTGGCGTTGGGCTGTTAGTGAATATTGTCACTTCCCAGTTTCTTTCTTTCTTTGTTTTTCTTCCTTCACATTATTATCGGTTCCACAAACTTGTTTGACTGAAATGGAGCGAAGCTTGTCAGCTAGTTGAAGCAGACACCACACATCCGTTGGAATAGGCCGAAGTATTTAAAAGCAGAATGAGTAGGATTCATCCGTTGAGGTTTATAAACCCAATATTGCTGGCCCCTCCTTCCTGGCGGTTAGGGTGCTCACCAGCGGGTAAAAGCCAACCCCAGATTCACCCTCGTTTTGGAACAAGCTTTGTCCGCTTGCCATTTGGCTTTGCTAGATTTGCATTTTTTCGGCGCCGTTTCAGTTTTCTCAGTTGTAACTGGCACAGTCAGCTACAGCTGCTGCTTTCGCTTATAAAGTATTTCATAAACAGGCTCCTCTGACTGAGAAGTAATAATTATTGTAACCCCCCCAATCTCTATTGTTTCTAGGTTGATGTATCCTTGCAGGGAGTGGATCGGTCAGAGCCTAGATGCCATAACACAATATCATCTCACATATGTACATTAGAGCTAGACTAATAATGGCCAGACCAATATATTGAGCTTATTGCAGGTATATTGGTATTGCTATGTATGTTGGCCAATAAATAATAAGTAATGTCAGAGCAGAAATGTCTAAGATATGTTTGAGGTAATTTTGTAACCAGGGCCAGCGCATTCATATCAGTGAACTAAGCATTAGCCTAGGGTGGCACTTTGGCAAAGGCGGCAAAGTTGCGAGCCAACTGTTCATAATGAGCAAAATAACAATAATAGTATAGTATTATATAAAAATTAGGGCTGTCAAAGTTAACACGATAATAACGCGTTAAAGCAAATTAGTTTTAAAGCCACTAATTTCTTGAACGCATTAACGCAATTTGCGAGAATGAGGCGAAATAACACTCCAAACTTACGCTAAATTTTGGCGAGGAATAACTGGCATGACCATTTTCAAAGGGGTTCCTTGACCTCTGAACTCAAGATCTGTGAATGAAAATTAGTTCTACGGGAACCCAGGAATCTCCCCTTTACAGACATGCCCACTTTATGATAATCACAAGCAGTTTCGGGTAAGTCATAGTCAAGTCAGCACATTTTGAACAGATACAAAATGTGCAATTAATCGCGATTAATCATGGACAATGATGCAATTAATCGCGATTAAATATTTTAATCGATTGACAGCCCTAATAAAAATTAACCAATAGCAGTAACTACAGGCTGACAGCACAGAGCTGCGCCAATCTAATACTTTTAATATTGTTGTTTTGTTGAAATGTGATTGGCTCAGTCATTTACATCGTAAACGTGATGAATTGTGACTGGTGTTCCAGCTCACCTCAGCTTGTCTGGCCAGTCTTTTAGGCCCTGTTCGGACCTGGTATTAACATGCGTCCTCAGTGATTGGATCACAAGTAGACAGCTTTAAGTACGTCTGTTCACACCTGGCATTAAAATGCTTCTCCATATGCGTCTTCAGTGGCCACTTGTGATCCGATCTCACTTCCCCGCCCCATATACAAATAAACACGTAGTAAACACACGGCTAATACAGCAGCCATTGTGACGTAATATTATATGAATGTCAGTAGTAATATCCTACATATTCGTTAATTCTGGTACATTGTATTAACATCAAAATAAAAGCTTATTGTACCGGCGGTCCCCGGGGACCTCCGTGCCGCCGGTGCCGGCCAGACAACAGCGGGGTACAGCGCTCCAGAGAGCTGGGGAGGACAGAGAAAAAGTGGTCGGGTGTCAGCCCCGCATAAAGCACCGGAACAAAAACACCGACACATCTCCGACAGTACGACAATAATGCACTTTGCGTGCCTAGTCTACATACAGTAGAGCACAGAGGCCATTTCCATGCTGACAAGCGTCCGTGTCTGCCTGTTTATTCACCTGAGGGGCGCGGTGATCCCGCGGATCCCAGCTGGACATCAGATGAGTAGGCGGTCGGTAATGTGGCCAGGACGCATTCTCGTACACACTGCTAAAAGAATGTGGTCATATGTGGCCCAGACCACCTCTGAATGTGGTCTGAAAGATCCAATCTCAATGCGTCCTCAATGCATCTTGAGTGCGTTCACACCTGTACTTAGAGCTGTTAACTTATGATCCGATCACTGAGGACGCATGTTAATACCAGGTGTGAACAGGGCCTTTGATTCAGTGCCGTGGCGACATGCTTCTACAAACTAAGGAGATGTCATCCACTATCAAGTGCCGTAAACGTCTTCAGCATAATCAGATTCTCTTTATACCACAAAAACTGTATTACTGTTAAAATTACTGACCACATTTTTCAGCTCGTGCCCTCTGGGTGCTCACATAAAAGGCCTCTCTATCTCAAAGTCCTGGGATAAATTTCTGTCCCAGCTCATCCCTGTTGTAAGTAGGGGGGTAGCATAATTGTTTTTCACCTAGAGCGGCAGAAGTGCATTTGTAACAGTGTTACCTTTTCTTACCAGAGGGCAGAGACACGTTTATTTATTCAACTGTAAAAATCACCATATGTGTAAAAAAAATTAATTTGCTGATATAACATTGTTAGATTTATCATTTGGTCCATAATAGTCCAGAAAATAGTGAAAATTGCCTATTACAATTTCCTAAAGCCTAAGATTATGTCATGTCATTAGTCTTGTTTTGTCAGCTGCGTCTCTTCTAGAGATTCGACGTCTCGCCTATTTTTATCGCGAGCTGCACGCGTTTCCCAGCAACTACAGACAGTGAAAATGATCTTTTGACAGTATATTGACATCATACCAGCAACATTACTACAGTTTCAATGTCTGTATATCTGTAGAATATGTCACAGACATGTAAAGATTTATTTTAAAATGAACACTTCCTGCTTTCGTTTCAAAATAAAAGCCCTCTAGCGTTTTTTTTTTCTGTGGACAGAATTCCTTAATTTGTTCCCACAAGGCTTTTATTCTGAAATATTTACAGGACAGTGTTGTGGAAATTGCAGTGACTTGTAGGGCTCCATGAATGAATAAAGTAGGGTTTCAATTTGTGGATTATTACTATTATTTACAAATGAGCACCTGCTTCTTAACCTTTTTCTCTTGCCAGTGTAGGAAATCTACGCGTGGGACATGCGTAGGCAGCTGTCACGCACCACTTACGCGGGTAGTGTGTCCCCACCGTTAGTCGACTAAGATTTCTTTAGTCGATTCATTTTTTATGCTTTTTTCATGCTGAATGACTTATTCCTAAGAAACTTATGAGCACATCTTTGGTAAACACTAGATTTAAAGTGGTGCTTTTGCCTGATTCTTTATGGAGAAACCCAGTTTTACAGATCTGTCGACTAAATCAACTAATCAATTAGTCGACAAAATCGTATGAGTGTTAGTTGACTTGTAATTTCTTTGGTTGAGGACAGCCTTACTATCACATTAAACAGAGAAAATGAGCAAATTCTCTGTACAATAAAAGTAAAAGCGCCTACAGATGTTTCACACATGCTCTCGATATAGTTCATATACAAGAATAGGCTTTGACTGTTGAAATGCCACTGCTACAGGATTAATATTTTTAATGAGTATGCATTGCACAATCACAATCATTCACAATTATGTATAAAGGAAATGAGAATTGACCAAATGTATATTATGTTTAACATTTACAGCTGAGACTGCACACAATGGACGGTAACAGACAGGAAAGGGGAAAAAAATCACTAGCGGAACACTTTCAAACGAAAGTGACCTTTAGACTAATTTGTTCGGAAATGTTACCTTTCATTTTATATTTAACAGCATAATTAAAATGTTTACTCATCAAGCGTTTTCTCATTTTGATCTCGCTGCACCGCGCTTGCCTTTTTGTTTTTCATTTGTCTTCCACACAAAAGCCACTAATTAAAGATCTTCCGATATAGTAATCATCAATAGAGAGTGGCCTATAAACAGAAACCAACACAAATGAATGATGATAGGTCTTTTTGAGTATCTTGCTCTCACATGACATGAATCAATCAGCAGACAAAACAGGCTCGCGGGCTCGGCAACAATGAGTCCAATTGAGCTGAGCTGTGATTATGATTCAGTGAACAGCGTGACTCGAAGAATAGCAATGGCGAGCCCAAAGGAAACTGATCAAGCTTTCTTCTGAGGGAGTTTTCTGCCTCTCTGGTCCCAGAATCAGCCAGTTGTATTCGCTGATGATGCTGCAAGTGCCACTCAGTGGGATAACTTTCAAGTGATTGAGGGGGGCAATGAGATTTTTGTTTATTCAGGAGCCAGGTGCAGATAACAGGGCCATTAATGATTGGAAGTTGATTACAAGTCACTTCTGCGGAGCACAGCGGGACGCTTCGCAGTTTAATCAAGAACAAAAAGTTAATGGGTGCAGTTTCACATTTGTTTAGGCATTAATATCTAGGTTACTGTTTATCATTAGCTTGTCTGGCAAAATATCTTCACTACGGATCATCTTTTCATTTTAGTTTTGAAGCAAATAATGGCCATACAGATTTGACTTTGACTGAATTGGGAAATTGGGAACAACAACATTAACATACAACGCATCGCTTCTGTTCAACCTCCACAGTCTGGATGTTGAAGGTCAGGGTGGAGTACCTAATTAAACCCAGCAGGAATGACTTGCAAGCTTATGATTTAAGTCATCAAACTACACGATTCCTTGCCTTGTAATCAGAAGAAATGCATCATTTAATAATAATCAGAAACACATGATACTGAAATGTGCAATATTGCCAAGAAAAAAAAACTGCGGGACAGCAGCTAACCAACGCCCAAGTAGAGCCAGATCGCTCGGCCTAAAAGGGGAACGCCACCTAACGCCACCTAAATGAAGAATTCCAATATGTTATTTCCATGGCCTAGGAAAGTTCAATCAGTATTTGTGAACATGAGCTCCTCTCTCTCTCTCAAAGCCAGAAACCAGAGAAGGGCCACACAGGGAACGTCAGAAGCGCGTGGCGGCTGCCGAACCTGCTGTTTTTTATTTCGGTGACCATGTTAACAGGTCAGAGCAGCCACACTGCCCGCGTGAGCAACGCGGCTCAGGCGCGAATGCCACAAACAAAATAATATTTTACACTACCTGTCTCCATTTCAAAATAAAAGCCCTGTAGCTTTTTTGGTGGAAAGAATCCATTCATTCGTTAACACAATGCCTTTATTCTGAAATATTTGCAGGAAAGGGTTGTGAAAAAGCATTTACTTGCAGGTCTACATGAATTAATAGAGTACCGGCTTTAAATTTTGTAAACACGGACATAGCAGAAACTCCACCTATGCTATAAATATAATAGGCTGTCTTATAAGTTAAAAGAACATCAAGGGGTGAAGGGCAGTAGTTTTCCGATGTGCTCTCTGTCTGTAAACAAAAACCATGTGACTTCTTCTTGGGTACAACTCTTTACTTTTCGGACCACTCATCAACGATGGATGACACCAAACCCATTGTGGAGGTAGACAAACACAGAGCTGGATGATCTTAACCTTTTCTGTCTTAAATAAATAGCACATTTATAATGTAATAGTTTTACATGAATAACATGTATACATTTTGAAAATGGGTGTAGTTCCCCTTAAAGCGGCCCCTTCCTGGTCAGTCCTTTTTTTTTTGACAAGCTGCTCAGAATGTTATCCAAACATGAGGATTTAATAATTTGTCTATAGTAAGCATCCAGACATGGTTATGCTAGATAGAAATAGAGTCAACGATTTTCATTTTTCTTATAAAAGTGCTCTATAATACCATTTTTCCCTATCACACTGCACTACATTGCTAGAGCTAACTAGCTAACCTGCAATATAAGAGCAATGCTGCTCTTTTATTTCTGTCTTCCACAAGTATCATCAATTGGTGAAGATGCTGACTTTTAGCTAGTCTTTTAGCGTATCATGTATGTAGCCATCAAGTGCATATTTTAGACCCCTTTAATCGAGTTCTTGTTTTAAAAAGGCCGGAGGTCTGATTGATTTAGTGTCTGAATTTGACCAATTTGAGCAAACTGGACTTTTTGACATGATTTAAATTTTTAGATTCGAATTGAGCTTAATGAATTTGAGCAATTTGAATAAAGTTTTTTAATACAGGGCACTTGAACTTGGTCATCAAAGTAAACATTTTCAGTGCTGTATATTCAGTGATGATTAAATTTCACAACAAGTTATTCATTTGCCTGTAATATTCAAATTTGTTTGGCCATTATTTGCCTCCATAGTTTAGTGTCAGAATTCACGCAACGCATTGTGGCAGTGGAGTTATGTTACCGAGTTTGGATCGTGTCTTTAATGAGCACTTTTCTTATTGCTGCAACTGTCGAGCCCTGTGCTCTAAGGGTTGAATGTAATCATTCTCCACCAATATGAAATAATGAAGTATGAAGGGTAATTGTTAAACAAGTGGCCTCCTGGGAATTCTTACAAGATTGTACCTGACATGCGTGATGTGTACGAGGCGTCGTGTTGGCATGGATGCGCACCCAGAGTCACACACACACACAAACACTTGCAGATTAAACCCTATTAATGCAAACTCAAAGCCCAAGTGACATCTCCAGCAGCGTAATGAGAAATATAGCAGGAATCTGAGGCTGATTATCAACTGCAAATTTGCTGTAATGCCAGTAATCAGAGGAGATGGTACAGTGGAGAGAGAGAAATGAAGGGAAGCCAACAGCGAGCCTGAGCACTAATTAAACCGTACCTGCATCTTGTTTCCTGCCGTCTTCTTAACATGACAATGCTGCCAAGGCCCTGAGGAGAATTCATTTCTATGCCACAAATAGACGTTCTGATTTAATGGATCGCTATTTATTGTCAAGTCCGACTACTTAAATGACTAATGAATAAACATTACAACATGTTTTTGCTTTTAAAAAATTGCCACGTTTTAAATTCGGCAGCGACATCCACTCACCCGTTGCAAATAAGTGTCCCAATGTCAGAGAGCAAGTCGTGGGGACACACAAACTAAAATGATAATCGCCTCACGATATTCTTGTCTGCTCAGGTGTCGGAGGGTTAATCACAAAATTAACTTATCATCTTCCTGGATGAAGTAATTAAGCAGTGCAGGACAAACTCCTCACATAATTGAGGGTGGATAATGAGGAAGAGGCACGCAGTCTGGTGGGAGGGAGAAAGATGGAGGAAAGATCACAGATTGGTAATTAGGAGACGGGACACTTGATGGAACCTGTAGGAGAAATGTTGTTGTGCCACTTTATGGCACAGTTCTATCGCTGTGATATAAGAGTGGGGCAGTAATGAGAGGACGGGCTGTTTCCAACACCCTACTCTTAATAAACTACCTTTGTGTGACTAAACCAGGCCAGAGTAGATTTATTTAATACACAGAAATAGATCGGACGCTACACAGAGTCACACATTAGTGATAGTGTATTTACATAAAAATTTCCTGTTACAGAGTAGACATCTGGCTAAAGGTCAAAGGTCATCTAGTTCTCATAGTGTTTTTTCTTTTTGAAATGGAGAGAAACATATTTTTTGCCATGACAATATGCCTCATTGCATAACATGCTCTCATTTAAATTTGATGGAATAGAATGAACTTGACCGTAATAGAAGATGAATGTGACAAAGATATGCGGAAGCAGATGGCGGTCTGTGTTGGTTGAAACCCTACCTCATCAAATGTGTGATGAGCTGATACAAAAACAGGCTCAAATCATATGAAAACCAGAGGGTGCTTCTTCAAATTTTTAGAGTTTACCAATACTAGAGAGGTATCGCAATACCCTGCCGTTAAAAACAGTACGATACCCTGTTTTATTAGTGCCGATACCTTAAGAATGACAGTGTTTTAATACGAGCTGTGAGTTGCGTCGATGTGCGACTGCGGGGCCGTGTGTGTCTGTAAACTGTATTGATAACCAGAAGGATGGAGTGCATAAATGAAGTTGAAAAGAAGATTAAAGCAGGTCATGAATCTCCCGCCAGCTGTACAGTCCCGCTCTGAGCTGCCGTCTCTATCAGCAGAACTCCCTTAAAAAAATAAGGAAATAACAGCGCGGCTCTAATTACCGATCAAATGTACCACTAAAATCAGATTCACCATCTTTTCTGTATCTCTCCAAGCACCTCCTGTAATTCGGCTAACGCGTAATCCACCAAAGAGCATGTGTTAAAGTCATTTTGTGGGTTTTTTGTTTAGGAAGCCTCTCACCGTCTACTGTGCTGCAGTACCACTCTCCTCCGCTGGAACTGTTACTGAAGCGCCAGTGGGGGCGCTGTTTTACACAAATAGCCTTATTAAACACGGTTTAATAAGTGATATCAGAATCAGAAATACTTTATTGATCCCCGGGGGAAAACAGTTGTTCCATTTTAGAATAAAAATATATATAAACATAGAAAAGAAGAAAAATAGAAATAAGAATATAGATGAAATGTAAATATGTGTACACTATCAAATATAACGTAAAAAATAAATACAGATATAAAATACTCAAAATCAAGTATAGGGGACATCAGATTACTGCATACCATTACATTTTTTTCATTAATATATTTTAATATTTTTAATTATGAAAAAAAATGAAGTTCCATGTTCTGTCATCTATTATTCCATTCCTTATCCTGATGTTTTAGATTTTTGCTATGGCTTCGTTTCAGTATCGGTATCGAGATATTTAGGCAGGGTTTCGTATCAAAGTCATAATTTTTGTATCGTGACAACACTATCAGAGATGGGATCATCTCAATCAACTTTGAAATAAACATGCCAATTTTAAACATGCCAATTTGAAAGTAGTAGATTGGTGTGAACATGGTCAAAGCATGAAGGACACTTTAAATGTTTCACAAAGCATAGTCCTGTCTTATCTTGACTCTTGTGATGAGATGCTCAGAAATCCCATCATGGTGATTAAAAGCAACACAACTGAGAAAGACGCACATGAAAGCTTTGACATGTGACACAAATTTCTCATTATACTTTTAGACTGCTGTTTAGCTCCTACCCGAAGTGTAGCGGTTGTTTAATGAAGCAGCATTTACATAATGTGAAATGATTTGAAGCATTTAAATGAAGCAGATATAATGCATGCCATCATGTCAATATCAGACCTTCAGAGCTCGGCGTACATCCATAAATGTCTGCGTAACAGGAATTCGATGTCCGCTGCAGCCCCTCGGCGCTAATGTTGGTTTAATGTGCAGGACTGTATCACCCAGAGGTATTCTTAGGACCATTATGTCTCAAAAAAAAGACAGCATCTGTCTCCTCTGCATTTTCTGCATGGCGAGCACATGAATACAGCAAATCAATACAGAGAATAGCAATCATGAGGAACCGCTCGAGCGTCGGTGAAAAGTGCGACACGCCAAGCGGCACTCGCTGTTTAACGGAACATACACGGCCTGCTTAGGCCTTGCTCAATTTATCGACTGCTGCAAGAAATCAACAGTGGCAAGCAGCTTAGCGGCTCTCTCTTCCCATAATAGACTCCATTCATACAGGCCTTTTATTCTGCTGCGCGGTGCGAGGTGACAAATGGACATAATGTCTGCCAGCCTGGCTCTGAATTTATTTGATTTTTTTTTTCCCTTCCTCCTTCCCCTCCTGTCCTCCCTTCACTTGTGATCCTCACTGATATATCTTGACGCTCTGAAGTATCCAGAGTAAATTCACTCTGCTTCTACTGCTGTTTATAACCTTCAGACTGCCAGGAACGATCTGTGTATGCACACCACAAACAGCCATTGTCATCCTTGAGAACACAGAAAGAGGCAGAAAAAGGGTAAAAGGGCTCGAAGTATGATAAAACAATGAAAAAAGCTTTTATGACACATGTTGAGGAAAGTTAAGTAAGTGACTTATTTTCTCTAAAGGTCCTATAAATAATCTGAATTTACTTAATAGTAATAGAGTAGAAGTGTGTGTGCGGGTGATAAAACGCAGTCAATACACTGCATCATAATTTCCAAAACCACAGATGGTAAACCGAAAAGAAAATTGTTAAAATAAATCAGATGGCAATTTGTTTATAGCTACAACAGCAAGTAAATGCATCTTCTCCGACTGACATAATCTTATTATATATAAACAAATATGTTTACTTCTTCTCAAAAGTTTAGCAAAACACCATCAAGCACCCAGTTCTTGTTTACTCGTTAAAAAAAAAGGGGGAATAAAGTCGCAATGATCATAATTCCACATGAAGATGCAGGGCATTAATAATGAGAGCATTTTTACTACGGATGTAAATAAATATTTCAGCCTCCGAAAGCCTTGTGTCGGTAATCTATCACCCCACTCCCAAAGATGGGATGCTCCCTGTGGGAAGATAATTCACCAGTTGTGGATCCTGAGCAGCGGATGATCTATACAGTCCTAGAAAAGGTTATTTATTGCTTTCATAATTAAATTTGGTATCTTGGTGGAGGGGCTGTCACGGTATGATTAATCAAGTCCCACTGGCCAGAGCTGGAGAGGGCCAAGTAGCAGGTGTTGCTCACTCTGGCCTGAAATGCTGCTGCTCTTTGCGGTGGGTACATGTATGCAAACATGGCGCTCCTGTAGAAAACAGGTTTATGGAAAAGCCTCTATAGATCCCACACCAGGGGTCAGATACATAAAACTCTGTGTAGATTTACAGCCTATACTTTGTGTACAAGCATTTATAATGTGTACTAGAACAGAAACAATTAGTCGATTAATCTATTTTCTGACATTTTGTAGACCAAACAATTCATCGGGAAAATATTAGGCAAATTAATTGATGATGAAAATTATCGTTGGTTGCAGCCCTACTGTGAAAGCATTGTTCTTTTAAAAAAATATATATAAATCTCAATTAATGATAACCAGTGTCCATGTGTACAAGCCTGCTTTCCACTCCAAGAGTTCAAAGTCTGGAAAAACAGACTAGCATTGTCCTTTCTGTTTTAACTAGGGCTGTCAATTGATTCAAATATTTAATCGCGATTAATCGCATGATTGTCCGTAGTTAATTGCGCTTAATTGCAAATTAATTACAATTTTTTTTTCTGTTCAAAATGTATCTTAAAACGGAGATTTGTTTAGTCTGTAAATACTCTTATCAACATGGGAGTGTGCAAATATGCTTGCTTTATGCAAATG
>CAKAKR010058948.1:59033-85321 GCA_916700685.1 Adelosebastes latens
GTAGCGGAAAGCCGGCGTGGCGCAAGCCATTAGAAATAACGGGTTTAAGAGCGCAGTGGTGCAGTGGTTGCATTGTGTCTGAAAGGGAATTCAGTGAGTGAGAGACGGAGAGAGCTAACTGAAAGAAATCCTCAAGCAGGGGCAAAAAATTAATAAAAACTGATGAATATTAATTTACGCTAGAGAATCACACGCCAATGTTACGCCAGAGGGACGAATTATTCAGTTTTCTTTCTTGAGAATTAAGGATAAAATTAAAAGTTTAACATAAAAATGCTGTTACGGTGTACTTCTTATTTTGCTATTTTCATTGTTTTAAAGTCACCAGAATGCAGGAAACAAAGTCCCTTAAACTCAAATTTGTCCTGAAATCCTCCCTATTTTTAAGGTCTCAAGGTTGGCAAGTATGGCTCTTACCTGAGCGTGTTTCCGATCATCAGTTTGACCTGTTGCCATCTTTTTTCAATCCTGGCCAAAATGTCTGGCTACTTTTTCCACTTTACATCTTTCCTAAAGGGAAAAGTCCTGCTGTTGTAACTGTATGAAGGGGCCTTTATGTTAATGGAGTTTAATGACTGGAAACTCATTAAGTGCTGGTTGTGGTAAAGCGTTTTGGGTCCTTTATGCTCTCATTTCACTCTCTACCCGTCTATTCTCTCTTTATCTTCAAGTCAAACTCATATGAGCTCCAAAAGCACCTTCTGAAGCTACACACACAGTACAAGTCTAACTACTTTAATTTACAGTGGTGATTGAAGTACTCAGATCATTTACTTAAGTAAAAGTAGCAATTCTACAGTGAAAAAACGGCTCTGTTACAAGTAAAAATCTGCATTTAAAATCATACTTTGGTAAAGGTTAAAAAATTGTATCATCAAAATGTACTTAAAGTAACAAAAGTTAAAGTACACATTATGTAGAATTAATCATTTCAGATTACTAGATTATAATTATTGATGCATTAATGTGTTCATCACTTACTAATGTTGCAGCTGGTAAAGGTGGAACTAATTTGAATTACTTTACATACTGCTGGGTAGCTTAATCTATAATAATATATCATAATTTATTGGCTGAATTTTATGTTTTGTTTCTTAATCCGTGGAGTAACTTAAGTTGTCAAATACATGTAGTAAAAAGTAAGTAAAGTAAAAAGTACAATATTTCCCTCTGATATGTAGTGGTGTTGTAGTATAAAGTAGCATTAAATGGACTCAAGTAAAGTGAAAGTACCTCAAAATTGTACTTAAGTACAGTACTTAAGTAAATGTCATTCATACCAACTGTACATCGATTAAACTTTAAAACAGGACTGATAATTAGTTAGAAAGTTATTGTGTGTCTGTGACTTCCCTTTACTTTCCTGTCCAAAGCCACTTTTCTCTGGGGACCATAAATTCATGTATATTACATCTTATTTTAAATGTATTCATAAAGAAGTGACAGTGGGAATCCTCTCTGGCAGCCACCCAGCTCTTCTTCTGTTTAGTCCAAACAAACGATCATTGCTGCTGCTGCTGCTGCAGGAAGCTTGATGTGCACCAGAGGACTCGTAAAAGAACTTGTATGAAAAACAAACATTTGCTTATATAAAACTGTCAAAGATAAATAAATACTTCATTACAGCAGCATATCATAAAGAGCTCTGCTGAACACCGGAGGTCATAAATACTCATCCCATCCTTCCTAACTCTCATGATCCTCCGTCTCTCCTCTGTCACAGCACTCCTTCGCAGCAGCGGTGAGGCTGTACGATGAAGGCGACAACGAAGGAGCCATCGCTCTGTTCGAGGAGGCTCTGGTGGAGTACTATAAAGCGGATTCGGAGTGCCGGGCCCTGTGTCAGTGGCCGCAGAGGTTTGAGGGCCACGACCATCTCCGCTACCGTTACAGCCTACATGAGCTTGTATCAGGTAAGAAACGACAACTGAACAGGTTCACATGCATCTATCCTGCATTTATCCTCAAGTAGCACAAAACGTGTCCCTGAGTTGCATATTTACAATTCTACAATTCATATTTAATGTAAATAACCAGGGTAATAATAAGGTTAATATATATCGTAGGGCTGGGCGATAATTCAATATGATAATTTATTGTCTTCCAATGGAATCATATTGCGATGAAATCATATATGGACACAACAATTATGTTGTCTAAATTTATAATAATAATAACAAGCAAATACTAACTTATATTTCTCAGACAATCTGATCTGAAATATTTTGAGGGAACATCATTTGAACATTGCGGTTTTGTTTACATTATCACTCAGTTCAATGCGATAAGCAAATGTGTATATATGGAAATATTTATTTATTTTTTTCTTTATAATTTCACTTGAAACAATGATGTTCATTTTGCACTAAAGTTCTTAATTAAATGAGAAAATACTTTTCTGACATTTCATTTGAGAATACTAAAATAGGCTTTACCATGTGGTTATTTCATATAGAGTTTTTATTTATTGAAATACCAGAAAACATGTTATATCATGATATATATTGTTATCGAGATATGAAATGACCTGTATCATCATGATAGATTTTGGCCGTATCGTCCAGCCCTAATATATTGCATTAAAATCCCAGCGTAAACATGGACATTATGTTGATTTTGGATATGATTTGTTGGTGCAATCAGCTGTATTTATTCTTAAAATGACAAAATAATGAAACTGTAAATTTCTAATTAGAACCAGAGTTTTCTTGTTTAGGTTGTGGTTTAAATTATTTACATCCTCTTTGTCTTGCATCACAACAACATGTTGATGTTGATATGACAGTGGGCACTTATTAAAAAGAAACATGCAAATACAGTAACAAAGTAAACTGTAAGGTGGCATCTGACATTGGTTCAAGCTGTTTCCGTATGATTTTTATTTTAGCAAAATCAGTGGCCACCCTCCAAGTCTGAAAAGTGAAGCCAATACTGAAGTACCTTAAACTTGCATTCTTTCTAATAGCCAGCAGGGGGCGACTCCTCTGGTTGCAAAAAGAAGTCTGATTGTTTAGAAGTCTATGAGAAAATGAGCCTACTTCTCACATTTATTACCTCAGTAAACATTGTAAACAGGAGTTTATGGTCTAAATCGATAGTTTCAAGTCTTCTTCAATACAGCATGATGTTCATTTAGTAAATTATGGTCCCATTTAGTGTCGAATAGACCATAAAGCAGGGTATGCTTTAGGGCGTGGCTACTTTGTGATTGACAGGTCGCTACCACGGCGTTGTCCAGTCTGGGAATTGTCCGTGTTTTCATCTTAAAACTTTAACCCTTTCACAGTGTGATTTCAATTCATGAGAGTTAATTATAAAATTTTGGTCGGACTGAAAATGTCTTATTCAGTGTTTCGCTTGTACTTAGCCTCACCCTCTGGTGTCAGTTCTGGTTGCAAAAAGCCAAGATGACGACGCCCCAAAATGAAGATGGCAACGGCAAAACAACAGACCAATGGGTATCCTCAAGTAGCACAAAACATGTCCCTGAGTTCCATATGTAATATGAAATAACCAGGGTAATAATTAGGCAATATGTATTATATTAAAATTCCAGCATAAACATGGACATGAGGTGGATTTTGCATATGATTTGTTGGTGTAATCAGCTGGGTTTATTCCTAAAAATGGCAAAATCAGAGAAATAATGAGTTTCTAATTAGAATCAGGTCTTTGTTGTTTAGGTTGTGGTTTCAATTATTTACACCTTCTTTGCGTTGCATCACAACAACATGTTGATGTTGATGTGACAGCTGGCACTAATTAAAAAGAAACATGCAACAGTAATATGGCATCTGACATTAGTTCCAGCTGTTTCAGTATGATTTAGCATATTGTGATATTTTATTGCTGGTATGAGCCGATGTCTAATTGACCGCCTCCTGCATGCTGAAATGCATTGAAAGCTTGTGCTGATGTTCTCTGCTTTCTAAGAAACCCCGCCTCGTGTTTTCTGTTGATTTGAAAATACCATTTTGTGTTCATTTTTAGACACACCGCCCTCTGACAATGGTCTCCTGTCTTAAGTTGATTCTGACAGTCTCAGAGGTCCATTACAGTCTTTCAATGAAAGGAATGAGTGTTTAGTTGTGGAGCATTTTATCAACGTATCGTGACTGTTCCACCAACACGTCTGACTGCGCTGCGTGGCCCTGAGCCCGGGCCGGGCTTTGTTGTGCTGACAGAGCCTGGGGTCGCTTAGACAAGGCCAAACAACAGCCTTCATGCTCACTAGGTGATCAAATCTCCCTGGCAGCGGTTTGGCACTGGATGGCGGTTGGCACTGGGTCAAAGGGCAGACGAGGGATAACAGCCATTAAAAAAAGGGAGCTGTGTTTATATATGTGTTCGTATTAAGATTTTGCATTAGAAATATAGACTGTTGGTGATTAAGATGCATATCATATACTGTAATATATATATATATATATATATATATATATATATATATATACATATACTCTCTATTGTCCACCTTTGGGGGAAAAAAAGTCCCCAAAACACCACAAAAGACAAAAATAAGAAGTATAGACTTTTCGTTACAGTCGAGCTTCAAATTATTTTATCAATATTTGTTTTCATCGGTTGCTAAGCTTTTCCTGGCACTCCACATGTTCCACATGTTGAGGTACAGAGATTTATATGCCAGTGGTTTGGCTTGAACGTCTTGGAGATAAAAAGGTGTAAATAAACATCTTAACTGCCAAGGCTTCAGAGCAGATTCATATAAATCGGAGCAGGGCCAGTACAGTGTAATCTGAGGTGAAAACCCAACACAAACAAGGGACACAGATATCAGGTCCTCTACACAGATGTTACAAGATTTTATCCCAGACTTCCTTCAGCTGTTCATTGTTGTTCATTGTTGTATGGTTTACCACAGCACTGAGCTCTTGGATTACTGAATTGGCTGGAAAACTGCATCCAGAAAAATTTACTTAAAAATGTTATCTGAGACCACGTTACCCTTGGGAATCACTAAACCCTTCTTATGATGCCATTCAGACATGTTAAGAAGACATGATGTGGAAGATTCATGGCACATACCACAGCCTGCTGATCTAACTGACAAATCAATATATTGATTTTGGGAGTATTGAGCTTGCACCGTATGTTTTGACAAACTCTACACTAGATAACATGCGGTATCCAGAGGAAAACTCGACACTAAATCAATACGTTATATTATTGTATGCAGTCTCTTAGAAATAAATCAAATGATAAAAAAATAACAACAACTGAAATGAAGATCGGTCCGAGCTCCAGTTAGTGCCGATGTGTTGAGTGATCCTCTGAGCTGAGCTGTTTTCAGTTACAGTCCTGGGATTTAGTAGACATGCTCTATTACCATCTTTGACAGTCCAGGAAAACAGCCTGAACCAGGGCCAGGATAGCAGCCTGAGTCCACCCACAACCCCACCGACTCACTACAAGACTGTCTCTTCTTCTTCTCTGTCTCTCTTTAAAGAGGACCTATTATGCTTTTATGCTTTTTCCCTTTCCTTTAGTGTGTTATATAGTTTTTTGTGCATGTAAAAGGTCTGTAAAGTTACAAAGTCCAAAGTCCACACCAAAGCAGAAACACTGCTCCTGAACTGCCTGAAACACCTTGCTTGAAGTCCCTCCTTTTCTTCCGTAACGTGGTGATGTCACCAAGTAACACATTTGCATAATACCTGCCTAGTGGCTAGTTTGGCACGCCCTCAAACAAAGCTAGTTAGAGCGGAGCTGGAGCGGAGTCTGAAGAGTTTGGTTCTTCACTGCATCCTGAGGGTTTTTTCTTGGCATCTTTTCTTAAAGGAACATTCTTCTATCGCAAATGTTCTTGTTGTGTTGAAGTCCAATTGAAAATGTGGATTGTATGAATGGTTTCCAGTTCGGTGCGCTCAGTTTCTGGTTATAGATATTTTTACAACAACATGGCCATCTGGATTGAAGCTAAGTGGTGAGTGAGAGTGGTGTGAAAATGGTCGGCAAAAGCTGCCTTGTATCATGTACGTATCATAACAACGGCTTGTATATCTGCAGTCTTTGGTTTTCCGGTTGCCCTTTTTTGAATGATGAATACAGACTACCGCCACCTGTTGGTGTGGAGAGTTATTTTCTTTCACGCAGGCGCAGAACGTAAGTGGTAGTCGGCCGTTGGCTGTAGTCTTTGCGGTGTTTTCAAATGCAACTTTCTGGCCAAAACACAGGCGATGTGAGGCGACGCAACATCCTTTGTCGTCACTAGTTCTTTGATGTTGGTTTGGTGTTTCTGGGCCTTTAAATTCTGGGTTTAAATTAAGGTTTTAGAGCTTCCTACTAACACCTGAACACACTACCTGGTAACCTTTTCCATGCTCTCAGTTACAACTCTCAGTACATTTTTGTACACAACAGTGGTGTAGGCCTAAATTTGACCAAAGTTGGCCACTAATTGTTTACTGTTTTATTTATTTTGAGTAGCATGCAACTTAATACCCTAAGGAAATAAATAAAAAAACAATGTTTGCCTGTATGGAGGGGGTACGGTTTGGAAAACTGCACCTCTCCACGTCTCCATAGTTGTTTCCTCCCTCTCTCCCTGCTGCTCTCTGTGTCCTAAACACAACAGAGCAGCTCAACGACAGAGGTCACTATAAGACAGTTACAGCTCAACCCAGCAGACGCTGCTATTCATCAAACTGGCAGAACAAGAGAGGAGAGCCTCAGGGTTATTTCATCACCTTGAGTTAGTCATACAGTTTTAATGAACTCCATAAATAACAAACACTTTTTAAACACATTTTATGTGCTGTGTTATTGTTTTATCTTGTTCACAACATGGTGCGCAGCCAATAACTGTCTTCCTGCAGAGAATCAGACACGTTTGATGTGGAGGGATGTGTGTATTCACAGCAGATCATAATTACGCTATTACACTTTTATACACTCACATCTACTTTGGTCAGTGGTGCTTTTGATGATACGAGTCAGGCCTTTCTCTCTGGAAACTGAGGCGGGTTTTGTGCAGTAGCCTCAGCTTAATTGCTGACTAGTGTGCTTTGTCTCAAATATGTACGGCCGGGTTGCATAAACACAGAAAAGACGGCTAATTAGTTTTGGCCGCGCTTTGTTTTACTTACAATCAGGGGATTATTTTCCATAGCACCACTCTAGTGGAGTCTGTGATTATGGCGTTTATTTGTGTTGTACGTATGTATTTTCTTGAGAGTAATATAATCCGTTTTGTGAGTTTAATAAAAGAGAAAGTATTTCACAGGAGGACTTCCTCCCGTAGTGGTTTTAGAAACTGCGTATCCTTTACAGGCCTGCTTTATTCTGGCCTAAAACATTTCATATCTCTGCTCCTCTGAGACTTGTGAAGAGATCTAAACAGACCACAACTCTGCTGTCGGAGGGTGAGGAAAGTAGCGTTGCAGCTGCTCAGGAGTGACCTCACTGTACATTCACGCTCACCAAACACACACAAGCATGCTATCATCCACTCTGATGACTCTTCTCTCGGGGCTCAACATAAGGAAATTATATGTAGCGCCTTGTGAAATCTGTCGTCCCTCAGGTGGTAATGAATCCTGTTGTTTGTCGATCCCTCAGGGAACATTTAGCTGATCTGCTTCGAAGCGACAGGCAACAACATGATGTTGGACATGCTGTTATTTGATTCGATACAGCTCATTAAGGCAAACTCATTCCAATGTTTTTCCCACCACAAAAAAAAAAGCACTTCACCAAAACTGGACAACAGGGAACAAAAGATGCAACTGATGCACTTTAAGAGCAACTTTCAGCATCTGTTTTATACATAGTTCTTATTATTTTCAGCATAGGGACACATGATGATGTTCAGTGGAGATCTATATAGTATAGCCTAGTGGTTCCCAACCTTTTTTCCTTAAGGGACCCCTTTTCTATCATTGAGTAAACTGACGACCCCTGACTAAGTGACATATTTTATTGATATTTCATATTATATTCAATGCATAACAATAACAGTACAGAACAACTGATAAACTAAAAAAATTAACCCAAATAGTGAACGCAATAACTGCAGGAAGTTTGTATAAAATTAGAGATTTGGATGAATTTTGAGCAGATTATTTCCTGTGAATATTGCATCAGAGATGATTTTTCCGGTTATTTTTATGAACTTTTAATACAATTCTATGTCTGCATCCAGCCCCTAAACCAACGCTCAATGAAATAAGAAGCTAAATGACACATTTAAGAAGCAGCTTACTATCTCAAAGGGAAGTTGATGATCTGAAAACTGATGTGAAACCATTTTGTTGCAGATCACTTCACTCAGGTGCTGCACTGTGAACACGAGTGTGTTCGAGACCTCTCCACCCGGCCAGGCCGCCTCTCGCCCATGGAGAACTACCTGCCTCTGCACTACGACTACCTGCAGTTTGCCTACTTCCACGGTAAGTTGTTCAAGGAATGTAACACTTTATTCAGACCTTTTAGTGGATATACTGATTTCACTTTTAATCATTTTTTCTGATAGAAAAAAAAACATTGTGTAGCACAGGGAGCAAATCTGTTCTCAAACATGACTTCTATCAGACTGTAATTATGAACAAAGAAGATGGACACACCCACAGGTCACACACTCACATGCATGCACGTACAAGAACTCATAATGACCACAAAAGAGCTGCAGACAGGTTGAGCCAACAGTTAGCCGCACCCTGTTTAGAGTTTCACATTGTTTCACAAGTTTATCTGGTGTGTGTTTGTGTGTCTGTCTGAGCAACTTTTATATGGGTGTATCCAGTCTGTTGGGGCTCTCAGGTGTTTGTTTCTGTGTTTCTGTGTGTGTCAGTGTGCGTGAATGAATGGAGGGGCTCAAGTCTCCTGTTGTTGTTGAAGTAGTGAATAACTCCTCTATACAAGGGTGTTGGCACAACAACAAAGTGTAGTTGGGAAAGACAGTGTGCTGAGTAGCTGTGAGATCACCAGATTATACTTAATAACCCATAAGCATGTGGCTCTAATAAAGAAAAGTGGATCATTGGGTCTGTGCAAACACACTGAGAGCAGGTTTTGAGTCCTAACAGCCACTGATGTGTGTGTGTGTGTGTGTGTGTGTGTGTCTGTCTTCTTGTTCTTTAGTGTGTATCACTGCTCTCTTTTCCTGATATCAACCCCATTTATAATATTATCTATTGCTGGCATTTTTCAGCCATATCCATCCACTGTATTTGCATTCTGCTTCTCTTTATAGAATTGTAGTTTTTGTTTTGTTACTGGCAGTCCTTCTTTTCCACGAGTGCATTATTCACACGAGGGATTCACAGGAAACAATGCATGCATGTACTATGTGAGTTGCAGAGGATGAAAGCCAGTGCGGGTGTAATTTTATCGTAGATTCAGTTATACCACTTTGGACATCTTTTTTAGTGTTCTTTATTAAGTCTGAGACCCGCGATCCAGACTGACTTTACTTTCTTTCAGAGGCTCTAGTAGGTTCAGTTTTCGGGCAGGAGTGAAGCTACGGATATCATATGAAACTAGGAAACCGAAGGAATCCATTGGTACCAACCATGTCATGTCATGTCATGTCATAGCTTGTCAGAAAGGAGGCTAAATAACGCTCCAAAGTTGGGCTACATTTTAGCAAGGAAAAACTGGCATGGCCATTTTCAAAGGGGTCCCCTGACCTCTGACCCCAAGATATGTGAATGAAAGTGGGGTTTATGGGTACCCACGAGTCTTCCCTTTACAGACATGCCCACTTTATGATAATCACATGCAGTTTGGGGCAAAAAACATGCAGTTTTTTTCATGCAGTATAAATGTGTTATTTTTGCCTATTCTAAAATGATGAATTTTAATATTTCTGCATATTAGGGTCCCTAAACAGTCTTGGAATTACATAAATTGGGTGTCACTGTAAAGCTGAGAATCTTGTGGATCCATGAGCCCAATTGTATTCATGTGTGATGATGTTAGTTCCCATAGTAGCCATTTCATTGTAGTGAGACAATTTTTTGAAACTTGACCTCACTGTATAAAATGACCTCTGGTGACCTCTAGGATAATCACAGACTCATGAAACTTTACAGCCAAACTAGAGACCTAGGGCATTCGGAGGATGGCTTTCCTAGGTAGATTGACAATAAGGGGGTTTCTGAGCAGTGTCCAGATCAGAAGTGCTCGCCATCCAATCGCGGAAAAATGCAATTCTTGCAGAAATCTCCAAATGTCAAAAGTTTTTGATACCAAATCACAGCATGGCTTTTTCTGTGGTGTTCCTCAGGGTCTTGGTGTCTTAATGTTCTGGTGGCATTTTTGATCATTTTTATCAATTCTCAATTGGTAAAAAATGGTTAAATTTAGCACCAAATCTGTGTGATTACATTTTTTTGCATTACGTTGTGTGCATTAAATACAGCGGAATTTTTACTTCTTTTACTCCTTTTTTAATTGTTCCTTTCAAAGTTGGAAATCTGTGGCAGTTCCTACTTGCCTCAAGTCAGTAATGTGAGTGCTTTAACACCCAGCAGCGCCGTGGCCTGCTGTGTTTTACACTCCGCAGTGGCTCCGCTCCACGCTGCCACAGTGGACGTTTGCCATCACTCAGCAGGATTTTGCTTTAGCCGCTTAAGTTTCCTGAATAAATCCACAATGACGTTTTTCTGTTTGACTGAGCTCAAATCTCCAGACTCTTATTGACCCGGGAACACGCAGCTGACAGCAGCAGATACGCTGCCTCAGCCTCAGCCAAGACAGGAAGTCTTTGGTTAACCCTACGCCTTTACAAGCTAGTAAAGAATGTGTTGGTGTGTGCACTTAGTGGAAGTCGTGTAGAGCAGAAGGTGTGTATGTGGATCTGTGTTTGATTGAATGTATATAAAAGTGTGTTTGCGTATGTGTTTAATGCAGAAAGACGGTACGGGAAGGTCCTGCTATGTGTTTGTCTCACTTCATCACTGACATCCTTTCGTTGCAAGTGACAACTCCTGACAAGGCCGTGTGTGCGTGTGCGTGCGTGCGTGCGTGCGTGCGCGCGCGCGCGCGCGCGTGTGTGTGTGTGCATTTTCCACTAAGTCAACCAGAGTGCAGCGTTTGCTCCATTGTGGTAATGGTTTGGGAATGTCAGCCGTGATAGATACATTTCCACATTTCACACACACACACACTGGTCATCCAGTTCATCCAGTAGAAAGCCCAGCAGCTATGAATAAGCAGCTCCATAGCGCTACTACAGGTCAAAAGATCCACAGCTTACCTTTAATTGTGTTCATATGTAAACCACAAAGAGAAACCACTTCAACTGCTCTCTGTGTCTCTCTCTGCAGTGGACAGGCTGGAGGAGGCGCTGCAGTGCGCTCTGACCTACCTGTTGTTCCACGAGGGAGAGGAGTCCATGACGGACAACGTGGATTACTACAGAGAGCTGCTGGGACACGACGGAAAGCCAAGAGAGGTGAGGATCTGCTGGTCACGTGGGGTGGAGAGGGGTAGATGGTACAGTCCGGAGGCTGAGAGTGAAAGATACAGTAAATACAGAATTGGATGGTTTGGTGAATGTAGCCAACACCTTCTCATCCCAACTCGTCACGTCACTGATGCTTTGTCAGGAACCGTTGGCGTCACTTTCTATCACACTGGGTAGCCCAGCGCGTCAAATTATGACGCTCCACTACGGTTGCAGTAAACACGTGGTTAACGTTGTGAATTCGTAGAAAAACACTTGCTTAGGTTTAGGCAACAAAACCACTTAGTTAGGTTTAGGAAAAAAACATCATGGTTTGGCTTAAAATGACTATGTTTGTAAAGTGGAAATGAAACTTAATGTTGTGAACACAAAGACAAACAACACATTGTTGGTTTCACACAGGACACAAACAGTGGTCTGATAGCCTTGTGTTTGTTGGACCTATCCACCCCTCCCTCTCACCCACCCGTATGTGTGCTTTTTCGCTCTTCGAACACTTTCTCTGAGCGTTTCATATTGACGCGGATCGGTTTATATTGTAGTTACTGAAAAGCCTGGTGCGTCTCATACAGACGCTAAAGGGTGCCTTGTGCGTCGCTATCACACGCCGAGGGGCTGAACAAAGTGTCGGTATTTGATGCCCTGGGAATGAGAATGGGCTGATGCATCTCACAAACATTTTATTAACTTAAAATAGGATCATTGTGTTTGTGTAAAAACTTTATTTGTGAAAGAATAGGTGAATTAGCATCAATGACTGACTGAATAGATGAAGAAGAGGTTAGAATGAGGAAGTAATTTGGGATGGGAGAGCTATAATAATCATTTAAGTTGTTTGGATTGTACTTTCCTCATGACACGCAGTTCTCCCAGTATTTTTTTCTCTCCACCCCGCCTACTTGCTCGCGTCCGAAGGAAAAAACACTTCAAAGACAACACAGCGCATTTTACCGGTAACCTGCAGCTGCACTTTTCGAGACACCATGGTCAATGCCGGAGTCGGAGATGAAGGCGAAACAACAGAACTGTATAATCCTCCTGCTTCACTGAAGCCACCGGTGTGCCGTTATTTTTTCTTCCCCTTGAGTTATATAAACCACAAACTCCTTGTTGACAGAAAAAACTACAGTTTGTAGGCTGAAGAAGATTAGGAGACTGCAGCAACCAGTGCTAAAAAAAAATGTTTAAATCGAAAATCAAATCGAGACCTTAAAATCGAAAGTCAAATCGAATCGTAACACCCCTAGTACCAGTGTCATTCTAGGTGGTTTTAATCACCCGCTGCAGAGCCCTCCTCTCCTGGGCTGTGCACATCCCATGCCAGTTTGTAACGTTTCCAGTCAGGATGCTTTCTGTTGTTCCTCTGTAAAAGTTGACAAGAACTAGGCATGGGATTTTTGCTTTCTTAAGGTTCCTTAAGAAATACAAGAAATATAAGCTTGTTCTCCTCTTAGATTTATAGTTGGGAAAACTTTAAACATCATTAAGGATAGTATAGTCTTCAGTTAGTTCAACAATATACTTTTGGATCGTAGGGAATGTATGGAAAGAGACTGGAGAGGAAAAGTGTGGATTTGAGGGAAAAGTGGGAGACAGGAGGCAGCAGGCCGTTTGCTGTATTTTTTGGATGAACTTGCTACTTGCTTCTTGGCAGCTGTTGCCTCTTAAAGTTTGCTTTTCGCTTGTATATGTTCTCCATCCAGCTGGACGTATTAAGCAATTTTTGCTACGTCAATGTGTTTACGACAACATATTTCTTCCTCTGGGCGGACTCTTTATTTTTTTCCTTGCCCCTGGTATTCATAATACTCTTAAAGGCTGAACGTCTGCCCACTAGAGTAAATTCAATTTGTTAAGTCTGGCTACCCATCAGCCACTTCAGCATTGAGAATTTGTCCTTCCTAAAACTCTGATCAGCGGCTTTGAAAAGTCAAGCAGCGCCTTGTTTAAGTCTCAATTACACAACCTCTTTTTCCTAGAAAGCCTGGTACTCATTATAGCGAGCGAGGCTCCCAGCAGGACTGTGTGAATGTGTGAGACATTGCGTATGTGTGTGTGAGATAAAGAGAGGCCGACCGGCGTGTTGCAGATCATGCTTGTGTTTTTCTACTCATAGCTTACATTTTTCTATGCCCTCAAGTCTTTCCAGTCCCGTCGGTTTACAGTACAGTCGTTGGCCCACAGATCGCCTCTCCTCTCGGCGTCCTCTCTCCCTCCGGCCTCGGGGAGCTCATTTACAGAGACCTAGATCTGAGTGCCAGGCCGACCAGCCTCCCTGCCAAAGAATCCTGCCTTTCAGGAACGGCGGAGGAGGAGGAAAAGTCATGTCAGAGTGCCCACAGAAGTCTCTGGAACAATTTGGGGGCTGTTTGTATTAAGGGTGCTGGAAAAGAGGGCTTCTCTTTTTTTTTTAAACCACTACAAGAAAAATGCTACTGGATGCTCAAGTTTCATAATACTCAACTCTAGCCTCCTCTCCCCCTCTCACACAGACAAAAATACAAAAAAAACAGCACTGTATGTAGTCTTTTAGCAAATTTACATTCAGGTGTATAACTGTACTCACACAGTGTCTCTTTCCGTCGCACATACTCTATGCATACACAACTAGAACTAGACCGACAATCCAGCTGATAATAGCGTACTGCAAATATATCTATATCTGCTTAAAGGGTGAATTCTTTATTTAATTATTTTTGTTGAAGTTTTTATATCATTCTGTAGCTTCATAGTGGAGTGCCTTATGTAATCCTAACATTAAAATTTTGGTCTAAGTATGTATGTTTTAGCATCAAAATACTATTTTCCCAAGCCCTTCAAAAAACTTTTTCTCACATGACCTGACGTAGGTTTCTGCATGATGATGATGCTACATGTACAGTATACTGTTTATACAGCCTTATAGTCAGTGTATTATCGTTACTTACAGTAACTTAGATGCCGGTCAGCATGCTTCCTGTTTGGAGAAGCAGATAGGAGTACCGGCACGGAAGTTAAGCAATTTACTGCTGTGTGGAAGTCACGTTAGTTTGGATCTGAAGGTCACATAATAACACATACAAACAAATCGATTGATGCAGTGGTAGACCAGCAACTCCTGTGTTCTGCGAGGTAAAATGACTGTTTTTGTTAATGGAGTTTGGTCTGGCCTTGAAGACCGCAATATAACGGCTTCAGTTCCCCATCGGAAAGGACAAGGTAAAGATGTGAAAATATGCTAAATATAGCGTACACTTAAACTGATTTAGATTTTTTTAGGTGGCTAAAATACATTTTTTGGCTGCTCCCGTCCACAGTCACTTTAACTCGCCGTCGGACAGCACTTTCTGACGGAGAACTGCAGCTGTTATATCGCTCTGTTCAAAGCCACCAGACTACATACACAAAGCAGTAATTTTACTTCACAGAACGCCGGGAGTATACATACAACTCCACTTCAAAAAATCCGAACTAACCCTTTCAGTTATTTCCAAACTTAGCACAGCTAACTTTGACTCAGCTAGTGCTAGCACCGACATCATTCATAACCTTATTGATTAGCTTCATGATTCATGGTAACCTACGTCACTGTGTTTTTGCAATGGCTGAGTGGGTGTTTCCATTTGAAAAAAACAGAACAGAACGCAGATGTATGAGGTAATTTACGGTGTTTCCATTACATAGTTTATCCACCAGAGAGCATTGACATGTTTAATTTTCCACTGTAAAATGTCCCGCTCACTATCTTGAAAAATGTAGAAGAAGGTCCTCGCACTGTAGCTCCCTTTAAGTGCAATTTATTGGCACATTATAGTTAGTGACGTTTCAAGCCAACTCTCTTCTTCAGACTTACAGTCTTGTCAGTAACTGACAAATGTTTATAAACGAATTTGTGTATATTTTGTTGTAAATTATATATATATGTGTGTGTGTGTGTGTGTGTGTGTTACGTTTGATTATATGTGGGATATTTGGGTCACTGGCGGTGTCATGTGACCAGAGCGTTTACCTTTTAAGATGGCGTCTCCGTGCAGATTTATTAAGTCTGAAGAACATTGACTCAAAACGTCACTAAGATGTGCCATAAATTGCACTTAGAGGGAGCTACAG
Source organism: Adelosebastes latens (assembly GCA_916700685.1). Classification (NCBI taxonomy): domain Eukaryota; kingdom Metazoa; phylum Chordata; class Actinopteri; order Perciformes; family Sebastidae; genus Adelosebastes; species Adelosebastes latens. The sequence goes on from CAKAKR010058948.1 coordinate 74,551, forward strand.
TGTGCGGACCTTCTTTTACATTTTTCATTGCTGTCTCCTACTGGTCCATCACCGGCCTACTAAGGTTTTGGATGTGCGCAACCACCTTTCACTGCTCAATATCTTGGTCATAGTGTTTTAATAACCACATTTAAGGGAAAATGTTTATGTTATGTGTTTATTTACGAATACCAGCCAATATATCATTATCACATTTTTTTTAACTTTAATAACCTGTAAAATCCTGTAGTTGCGAACACACTTTCTGCCACAACCCACCTCAATGCAAAGCCAAAAGCAGCACCCACTGTTACTGTTTGATCCAAGGCTTGTGAAACAGCAGATTTTTGCTTTTCCATTCAAGTTTTTACTCCGGGCAGAAAACAGTAGTAAAACTGTCCCTCTGAGAGGGCACAAAGAAGGAGAGAGGCCATCACACTCCATTAGTCCCGGCACTGAGGCGAGGAGAGCCGAGGGAAAGAGAAACTCACTCTGGTTTCCGTTATTTAGGGTGAATGGGTGAGGACAGGAGTACACTGTCACTTTAAGAGTTTGGAAAAGTTATGGCAATGAGCTTTGATGCATGAAAGATGAATATTAAACCATTAATACTTGTATCTCTACTGTTAGTGTGAGCATGAAAACAGTGCAGTGATTTAAAAGATGATTCTCTCAGCTAATTATTTTCTTTGCCTTATCTGCAGTTATTTTCCTCCTTCACATCTGTTAAGGACAAAAGCATGTGTTTACATTTACCGTAATGACTCAGGAAACTGTTCGCCATAAACCTTTGGTGTGTTTGTGTTCCCAGGAAGCTGCTTGGTACCTGAGGAGGCACAAACAGGAACTGGAGCTCCTTCTGATAGGCAGCAAAACCATGGGTGTGGAATTTACAGAAGGGGTGAGTCAACAGAATACAACATTATCTTGTTCAACTCTTGTTCATTTTTCATGTGTAACTATAAATAAATGCTAAAAGCAGACTGCGGGTATTTATTGAAAAATTCAGTGCCCTTTAATTCTGGGTTTTGCCCAGAAATAAAAGGAGATCATGTAATTTAACGGGCTGTTATCCGTAAACTGGTCCACATGTGTCTGATCCAGAGCAGATCTCCTGCTGGGTGTGTAAACGTATTAATGTGCCTCTGCTGCCGGCTGACTCAGAGCAGGGTAACAGGTGTCTGGCACGGCCGCCATCCACTACTGTCTGCTCAGATAACAACGACACCTGCTGGCCACTTTGACACACGTCATATTTCACATGTCTTTGTACAAAGCAGTTATGAAATCAGTCAAATCAGTCACATTGGTCATCTTCTTTATATAGTTATTTACTACCTGGCACCAGAGCTTTTGTAAGTAAAAAAAATGTGCATTTCCTCTTCTCTTTCTTGCAGAATTACTGGGGCAGCTCAGGTGGAAGAGAGAACTCAAACAGGTAAAGAGATCTCTGCATCTGTAAAACTTTGAATGTAACATCATATTTATTACAATACTGTTTATCTTCTCATTACCTGAGGCGTTTTCCTATACAGATGTATAATATAAAAATGTATCAGTATTTTTGTAAAAATGTAAGTGAAGTGTGAGAAGGATCTCTTCTAGTGACGAATCCACAGAGAATTATCACCCTTCCCTCAACTCTGTAGAGATTTATTGCTTAATTCAGCTCATTGTTTAGCTGCCAGGCCGGCTGCATGTGTACTGTTTTTGTTCACTCTCACCCCTTTCATAGAGTTGTTTTCGGCCACATGTGTTTTTAGCTAAAAGGCTCTTAAAAAACAACTGCATGCTACCTGCTAACTGGCAGACAGACACAGTTAGTGACTAGCTGATGAACATAGTGGAGCATTTAGCAGCTAAAAAGACAGATATTTCCCTCAGCAGTTGATAGAGACAGAAACAGAGCTAAAGGAGAATGAATATTGGACTGACATTCATGAGGTGGCCAGATACACGACTTCAAATGAATGATAATGTTGCCTTGTATCTGCTGGATGTGTAAATAGGCAACAGGTTTGCCATATCAACTTAAACTTAATGATAATATGTCAGTGTTTGCTTGTTTCTGCTTCCCCCAAGTGGCCAATAAAATCAGTTATTGCATGTTTAATGTTTAAAATCATAATTTTGACCCTTAATTAAGGGTGTCGCAATATACCAGTATTGACAATAACAGTGATATTTAAAAATGAAATATTGATATCTTGTAAATAATACACATCAGATAATCAGCGCAGAGGAGTTATTTTTATTAAAGTTACTAACTGTCGCCTTAAATCATGTTTTTGTACAGTTATGGTTACAGACTCTCTCTCCACCTCCCTACACTTGTATTTTGAGTGTAATTCATTTTCCAAAAAAAGACAAAACGCACAACAAACAAAGTTAAAGATTGACTGATGGCATTATCCTTTTTTTCAAATTTCTATAGATATCGCGATAATATCATTATCATGAATTCTTTTGGCCACGATAATCATGTAGTGAAAATCTGATATTGTAACAGGTCTAATGACAAAATGCATTCTCTGTTCTATCAGGATTCCCTCCGGTACAGATGGCTGGATGGAGTATGTTCCCATTTCAGAGAAGAAGAACGTCACCGTCGCTGCTCCACAGCAACTCAAAGAAGGTAAAAACCTTCATTGAAACCAGAGAAGAAGCAGAATGGGAGTTAAAGAGAAAGTCATTAATGTTTAGTTAAATCTTCTCTGGCCACCCTGGCTGAGATAACATGTTGTAGTCTTTAAATACTGCTGTTTGATCTGTGTAGGTGGCCCCTTGGTGTACGACAGCGTGCAGCTGGTGAAGAACTCTGCAGCCTTGAACGGGACCCAGCGGGTGCTGCTGGATCATGTTATATCTGAGGAGGAGTGTTCAGACCTCAGACGCATGGCACATGTAAGGACATTACACAACACTGATAAAATAATTATTTTAATCTTAACTTTAAAGCTTAATTCTTTTTTTTTTTTTTTTTCTTGTCTTCCAGGCTGTCACCATGGCCGGAGACGGTTACAGAGGGAGGATGTCTCCACACACTCCCAATGAGAAGTTTGAAGGAGCCACTGTACTCAAAACCCTGCAGGTACACTGAACATGATTACATCCCTCATCCACCCAAAATAGATTTCATTAAAATGTGTCACATGTTACAGTCTCCCTTTTGTTATTTCTTCCCTGCAGTACGGCTATGAGGGCAGAGTGCCGATGAGGAGCGCTCGCTTGTTCTACGACATCAGCGAGCGAGCGAGACGGGTTATCGAGTCTTACTTCCTGCTCAACTCCACCCTGCACTTCTCCTACACACACCTGGTGTGCCGCACAGCCATCACAGGTCAGAGGTCACTCACACACAGAAACATACTTCACTTGACACCGAAACACAGGCTACGTTCCAAATCACATACTTTTTAAAACTTTTAGTACGTCCTGCGGCTGCCTTTACAAAGGACGTTATGTTGCATGCAGTATGCATACAATTGGGGTGTACTACTTCATCTTAACATTGCACCTTGAACTTTGACCCTCTTGCTCATATATCCACTGCGCAGAGGATTGTGGGTCAGAATAGCCAGAAGGGTATGCTGGTTTGCATACTGAAACATGCAACCAGATGTAGGAGGACATATTTTTGGCATACTGCATTTGACAGGCTATGTATTGGGACATACTAAGGCTTCGTCCGAAATCGCATACTATACACTACATACTGAATATGTGTACTATTGTTCAACATACTTTTGTGTGAATCAACAGTAGTATGTATCTTTTCGGACGCATTGAGCTGTAATTTATGTTGTCACTTCCTGAGAGCCTCCTTGCCTGGTTGGAGACGTGTAGCCATGGTAACCCGTGCCAACCTCATGTGACCAAAACGACAGTTTGTGAGAATCAAAGTCTGAATTAATGTAAAATATATATTACGCCTAGGAATTTGAAATCTTATACTTACAGTTAAATTGAAGCATTATTGATGTTACAGAGCTGTCCGTCAACGTCTGTTATGAATGTTGTCGTCACTGCTGCATTGCATTGTGGGATATTTATGCCGCTGTAGTGTCCAGCGTTGCATACTGTAATATTTCACCTGAAATAGCATGCAATCTGCGTACTACTGGTTCCATACTAAGATTTCGGACGTACTAAAATATCTATATCTATATCTACATCTATATATAGATGTAGATATAGATATCGCACTTTACACTTACTTTACACTATACATCCTAAATACCACTTTAAAGACTGCACATATGTACATTTATTTATTGTACATACTACATTTATTTATTGACGGACTGCACACACTATGTTCACCCATTCACTCTGTATCTTTTATATCTCTATTTATTGTTTTTATAATTTTTGTATACCTCTCCTGTGTTTCACTCTGTTTGCTGATGTTTGCTGATGTTGCTGCTTTGACACCTGAATTTCCCTCAGGGGATTGATAAAGGTTCATCTTATCTTATCTTATCTTATCTTATCTTATCTTATCTTATATATATATATACATATATATATATATGTATATATATATATATATATATATATATATATACTGTTTTAGCGTACTAAATACCATGTTAGTAAGGAATTTCAGGCGCAGCCTGGGTTTTTTTTTCTGGCATACTAAATAAATAGTATGGTTATTGGGTATTGGAACCAGACATTGTAGAAAACTCAGTCATCTTTAAAGAACTACATCTCCCAGCAGCCCTAGCTTGATCATGTGACGCTGTTCCAACCGCAGCAGCAGTTACGTTAATGACCTCGAAGCAGCGTGCTCGTTAAGTTTCTCTGTCCTATTTGTGAAGACCAGTGTGCGTCTATATCAAAGTGAGTCATGGCAAATTGTATTTGTATCATGTTTATATTGGCTCATTATTTCTAAACTCCAAACTGTTGGATGATGCTTATTAATGTAGTTAATATGGTTAGCTTAAGCTAATGCTAATTGCACCTGTAGTGGGCGCTAGCTAACTCTAGCTAACGCTAGTAGTGTAACAGACCGTAGTGCGATATAAAGTTTGGTTATTTGACGATTTTCGATATAGAAATATGCGATCAGGAGATCGGTATTAATACTTTGTAGTTGAACTACATTTTGGACAACAAATCTGTGTTGAACTCTGCAGTTTGGAGAACTAGTTAACCCTAGCAGCATTATGGTGCGTTCAGGATCTGCTCAGTAAAATTCACTATTTGGGCGAAGGTACATTCTAACGTTATCATGATGTGTTCAAATGTAATCTTGTAAAATATAGTTTCTGGCGAGAAACTTGAATAAATTGTTGATTGAAGGAGATGTTTTCACAGCAATATAAAATAGATATTAGAGAGGGAATTATGACCTGTTAAACTTCCTATCACTAGCTCTAAGCAGCTTGTAATACATCATTAAGATTGTTTTATCAATAAAAATTAGTGATGGCGAGCTGAAGCTTCATGAAGAATTGAAGCTTTCCAGCAAATTGGTTCGGAAAAGGGTTCATTTCTCGAGGCTTCATGTGCACGAAACCACCTGGTGGTCAAAGAGTGTAAAACAGGCAGATATGATCTTAACCATGTGATCTGTGATATACTGTATTTTGCGCCAGTAAAGGCTGTTGGGAATGACTATAAACAATGAAAAAAATATATATTACCATGTAATCCATTTATATATATAATATAAAGTATATTTTCTAGTAAGTATATTATGAGTATATAACATACATGTATAATAAACTGTAATTGTTTTGTGAGGAATGCATCTTATGTGTGTAAACCAATCCTTTGGTCAATAATTGTATTGTAGTGTAGTGTAATATAATATAATAACGGCAGGAGGGGTAATATTAGTGTTCTGTGTCACTTCTGGAAAGTGGCATTGGTTCAACCAGTGAAGATCTGAACCACTTCCTGAACCAGTCACGTGGTATGGCCGGGCAGCGAGGCTTCGGACGTCATCAATGACGTCATTGGTCTAAAAACGATACAAGCCTCTATACGCGCATCGCGGAAAACTTCCTGGATTACTCGACACACGCTCCGAAGCCTCGGCCCAGCACGTAACATCACTAGAAATTATGACCTGTTAAACTTCCTAACACTAGCTCTAAGCAGCTTATAATACATCATTAAGATTTTTCTTATCAATAAAAATACAATCCTTTATTTTCTAATAATTTTTGTGATTTCATGCAAATAACTACTATAGATGACTATGACAGAGTAAAAGAATAACATTTATATTCAAAAACAATATTTAAATTTTAAAACAAAAACAATCTGTATCGGCCAATATCATTCCCAACAACATTGACGATCGGTAATCTGTATCTGCCGCAAAAAAAATGTGATCGGGGCATCTCTAAAAGTTATATTTTTCCATTTTTTTTCTACTGATGGCTGCAATCCATGACTCAAAACCGCAATACAATCCGAACCGTGAGTTTTGTGATTAATTTGTGGTTTGACTGTAGATATAGCAGTTACTATTTCTGTTGTCTGTTGTTCGGAGCATTATTGAGTGCATCTTACTAATTTAAAGTACCATGTTTGTACATTTATAGTGTGCATCATTAGGGTAATAACTGTAAATGGCTAGCAGGCTGTACTAGATGTAAAGTTACTAGACATCATATATTGCTTGTGTTGGCGCTCCACCTTGTGGAATATTCCAGTGTTGCGGCTAATTTCCTTTTATATTTTTCTGCACACCTCAAATGTTGATGCAAGTGTGTAGCGGCAAACCTGCCTGTATAACAGTATTTAAGTGTCTTCCTTATACTATTGTGTTTTTGGTATATTGGTACATTCTGCTAATATTCTGTTATATATTGTTTCTGGATATAGCAGAACCACACATACATACAGAGACTTAACATTTACAACTCATCATACCTGTACTACCCATGTGTAATCCAGCTCTTCTAAAGACTTCTGTTCCTTCCTGGTAGTGGTGAATAAATAGCAATATTGAGCTTAGTCCCTCGATTGCCAGTGTATTCCTTCTGATTGAGGAAGATTCAGGTGTTGCACTATTCCACCAGATACGAGACGCACCCTGTGCTTTACATACATACTGTTGTTTGATATTGAGTCTTTAACGGATACTCTTAAGAATAAGTTTACACTCTTGTTCTTCAATAATTACAATCAAAACAGTTGTGAGGGAAATAAAGAGATTTAATAAATGCTCCTGTCATCCTTGATGGTTCACATACTGTATGATGAGGTAGTGGTAGATTTCAAAACAAAACCTGGAAAAGTACAGCAGACGTTTGATTTATTGATATCTATATATTAAATTATTTATTTGCATGTTGGTTGTCCGTTCACAGGCCAGCAAGATCACAGGAATGACCTGAGCCATCCCATCCATGCTGACAACTGTCTGCTGGACCCCGAGGCCAATGAGTGCTGGAAGGAACCACCAGCGTATACATACAGAGATTACAGGTATGAGGCTACCACTGTCAACACAATTAAAGATAATAATTAGGGCTGTCAATTGATTAAAATCGCATGATTGTCCATAGTTAATCACGACTAAACGCAAATAAATCGCACAATTTTTTTATCTGTTCAAAATGTACATTAAAGGGAGATTTGTCAAGTATTTAAAAAAAAAACTGCAGTGTCATTACGTATAATGTTATTTTTGTAAGTTTGAATAGATTTTCCATAAGTCGTGTATGAGGATGGGGGCTAATGTGGTAATAAATAATATAGAATTTAAAGTAGGGCTGTCAAACGATTAATCTCGTGATTGTCCATGATTAATCGCAACTAAATGCAAATTAATCCAAAAAAAATTCTGTACAAAATGTAACTTAAAGATAGGGTCGACGATGTTGGAAAGCTAGCATAATTTGAAAGTATTGTCGCCTTAGGAGCTCTGTGTAAATTACTAAATTACTGGTGTTAAAACTAATTTGCGTTAACGCATTATTATTGCGTTTACTTTGACAGCCCTAATAGTAAACCCACTTTTCTGCAACTGTATTACACAGTGAAAGATGAATAACAGTCACTATCATCTCTCTTGATTTATATGTCGAGTCTGTACTGATCTCTCCTTTACTTTTTTATTTTTATTTTCAGTGCACTGTTATATCTAAATGGAGATTTTGAAGGAGGGGAGTTCATATTCACAGAAATGGATGCCAAAACAGTCACGGTAAGATGTTTTTTCCTGAGATGATTTTACTGCACAGGAAGAAGGTGGACATGCTTATGTTGCAGTTTATTTATTAGTTTACTAAACTGACCTTGGTTCTGGTTGACCTTTTTGTTGAGGAATGGAGAAAGAGACTTCTAGTATTCTCCCAACATTTAGCCAGTCTCTTTTTTTAACCCCACCTTTGGCTGAAATAACCACAACACTCCTCTAAAGGTGGTTATATGATGATTAAGTAATATATTGAAAGGGAGGAATCATTTCAGGGTAGTGTCTTCCTGCTCTCTATGGCAACAAGCATTGTACATGACATCATATGGGTGAAAAGAACAAACAAACAGCAGTGAGTTCATAAAAAGACTTTATGATCAGCTTTGATGCTCACTTGGGATTACACTCTTGGACCCTCCAGTAGGACAAATGTCTGCTTTAACAACCAAGGTGACTGTAAATAAAACAGTGAAGTGTTGGTCATTTTTAACCTCTGCTCTGTCTCCTCCATCCTCTCCAGGCATCAGTGAAGCCCATGTGTGGCAGGATGGTGGGTTTCTCATCAGGAGGGGAGAATCCACACGGTGTGAAGGCCGTCACCAGCGGGCAGAGGTGTGCCGTCGCTCTGTGGTTCACTCTGGACCCGCTCTTCAGAGAACTGGTAAGCTAATGTTTCAGTTTCAATAACTGTTATCACCATAGTAGGATAATAATCACTTTGCTTTCAGGTTCTTCCTAATTTTATTTCCAATTTTGGATTAAATACAAGTTGTAAAATAAAAACAAATAAGCATGGTGTTAAATTGGACATTTTGTGCTATGATCTGTTTAATTTCAAACACAAATTCTAAACTTTTTATTCTGTGAAAGGAAATAACATGGAATTATGACAGGCATGATATAGTTTATGATGAAATACCAGCAAAACTGATGACATTCCCATCAGCGTCAGCTGTACTTTGTGTTTACTGCTAATTGGCAAATGATACCATGCTAACTATGGAGGATGGAACCTGCCAGAAACAAAAATAAATAAGTCAATAGATGTAGCAAAAATATTGAAAATAAATCAAATTAATTGGTAAAATATGACATGAATTGATATTTCTGTTTTGATTTGCTTATTTATTTATCTTTGTATTAATTCCCTTATTTATTTACTTTTATGTTTAATTTTCCCATTTATTTATTTTTAAATGTATGTATTTATGCATTTCTTTCTGCAGGATTTTCCCTTTGCATTTTACCCCTTATTTATTTCTGTTTTCTTTTCTTTATACATTTCTGTCTCATTATGCAAATGAGGGGGCTGTCACTCAACGCGCGTCATCATGGGGTCAGGGTGCATGACTATATGTTAGCTAGCTAAACGGTGTCTGCTTCTGCTTATCAACTCCAGTCTTCATTCCTGGCTCCGCACATTACGTCATCGGCCCCCACTGCTGCCTCGTACCGGTACAGGTGTGCAGATCAGATCTAGCTCGAGCAGAGTCTGGGTGCCGTTATCGCCGAGAGGCGCGGCACGTTTCCCGGCGACGGTTGATCTGCCCACCTGTACCGGTACGAGGCAGCAGGCAGATGACGTGTTGTACAGTGACGGGGATGAAGCCTGGAGTTGATAAGCAGAAGCAAACACCGTTTAGCTAGCTAACATATAGTCATGCACCCTGACCCCATGATGACACGTTGAGTGACAGCCCCCTCATTTGCATAATGAGGCAGAAATGCATAAAGAATGGGGAAATAAATGAGGTGAAATGGGAAAATCTTGCAGAAAAAAATAAATGCATAAATATATAAAGACTAATTTAAAATAAATTTATAAAAAATAAATACATAAATAAATTAAAGAGAAAATTACACATTAGAGTAAATATATAATGGAATGAATACAAAGATAAAGTAAATTAAAACAGAAATACAGTATAAATTTGTCACATTTTATCAATTAATGGCTACATTTTTGCTACATTTAATGACTTATTTATTTTTGATTTTGGCAGGTTCCGTCCTCCATAGCTAACACACTAAATTAAGATGCGTTTGTATTTAGCTCCCCACACCACTTTGCATAAACACAGGTGTCAGAGAGCTGCTAGCATGGCTGTATACGCTTGTAGCCTTGTTTCATCTGACTCCATCTCAAGACAGCGCAGCTTAAAGGGATGGTTTGGGTGTTTTGAAGTGGGGTTGTATGACTTACTTATCCATAGTCAGTGTATTACCTATAGTAGATGGCGGTCGACATGCCCCCAGTTTGGAGAAGCAGGCGGGAGGTAAGCACAGAATCAAAGCAATGTACTGCCGTGGACAGGGCCGGCAGCAAAACGTATTCTAGCTAAAAAAAACAATATCCGTTTCAGTGTACGCTATATTTAGAATATTTTCACTGCTTTACCTTGCCGTCAGACAACCCTTTCCGACGAGGAACTGAAGCCGTTGTATCCATCTATGGTCTCTCCAAAGCCACCAGACTCCATTGGAAAAAACTCTAATTACTGTAATTTTACCTCGCAGAACACAAGGGCTGCTGGTCTACTGCTGCCTCGATTGGTTAGTTTGTGCTGTTGTGTGACCTTGGTGAGTCCAAACTAACCAAAGTCACACAATACCGTAAACAAACTCACT
>CAKAKR010058949.1:0-22057 GCA_916700685.1 Adelosebastes latens
ATTCTCATACAACGGTTCGTACGATATCTTACGAAAAGTTATTCCTCATTTTTCGTGTGTTTTCCTACGAATGTCCAGCGTAAATTTCTGCTCGAGTAGATTAGGGTAGAGTACTAGCAGGGAGGCATCTAATTGGTTCTTTCCAAGCGGACCGCGAGGCAGTGATTGGTAGACGTTTTTACAGGATTACAGCAGCTACAGATGACGGCTCTTTTCCGGTCCTTTTTCAGAGCTCATCAGTAATGGATCGCTGTCGGGGTGTAAAGACCATTTCAACCAATAGAACAAATGGTGTAGACTGGAGAACATCGTCAACCCTGCCTTTAAAAAAGAAAGTTTTGAGTAGCCTACTTCTTCTACCACTGCTGATACCAACATTTCCAGTTAGAGAGGGTGAAAAGTAAAGCAAGACGACATTTGCCTGAGGCCCCCAAATCACTAAATCCTCCCCTCGAGGTCCTTTTGCATACAGTCATAAATGAGCACAGAAAATATCAGACTGATGGGTCACTCAGTTCAGCTGAGTCATAAACCCAAGCATTTGACAAATTAGAATTTCAACCTAGCGGTGGTACAGGATGAAGAGACAGAGGATCACCGAAGAAAGTCATGAGGATTCATCCTTTTGGGATCATGAATGTACAAAATTTGATGAGAAGCCACCCAGTAGTTTCAGAGATATAACTAAAATCACTAAAAAAATTACATTTCCCTTTAAATGTAGCAGAGTTTGAAGTATTGAAAGTACCAGTCCCTTAAATATTGACAAGGATAAACATGGTAAAGTCATCACATGCACATCCTGATGCATCATTCACCAATAATCATATGAACCGACCATACTGCTCAATCTGAGGCTTCGTAAATCTATTGAATCGCCTAAAATTAGATCCCAGCAGCAGCAGCAGCAGCAGCAGCATGTGTGTATGTGTTTGTGACAGCATGCATGGGTGTGGCCGTATGTGTGTGTGTGGGTATATACTATACTACTATATGTGTGTGTGTGTGTGTGTGTAACTATAACAGAGGGCCTTGGTTAAGTGCCGCTGACAGAGATTCAGAGGATTTCCCAAGGCGGCCATTAGCCAGATGCACAGAGGCTGCATGCTACGACATATTTTATACACATGTCTGCACCATCAGATGGGAGGTGCTGGGTGTGTGTAGTAGTGTGTGTGTGTGTGTGTGTGTGCGTCACAACGTACCTTCAGATCTATTTTCGGTCGTTGCCAGGCTCGCCATCATTTATAGAGGAGGATGGAGAACTAACATGTAGTTAATGTTCTTTATATTGGGTTGATTTGCATCCACGACTATGAGTTAACTATAACTTCATTCATCTTACACAGTATGCAGAGGGCAGAGTTTGAGAGCAGCAGAGCAACATTTATCATCATATTACTGTATTAAAAACTACCATTTTCCCACTAAAGTATGTGGCCAAAAGTATGCGGACACCCCTTTTTACCTCCACCAAGGCCAAAGACCTAGGAAGGAGGTTACGTTTTCACCGGCGTTGGTTTGTTTGTTGGTTTGTTGGTTTAGAGGATTACTCCAAAAGTACGTGATGGATTTGAATGAAATGTTTTGGAGGGGTGGGGTGTGGCACAATGAACAATCCATTAGATTTTGGTCGCAAAAGATTTTATTAGTGTCGCCAAATAAATTTGCAGAACTTCTTCCATAGTCTTTTATTTAACATGTATATCTGCAGGACACCTTTGAGCCGCATGAAGGAGCCTTAATGTTCATATTGTTCTGATAAATGTAGCCTACTTATAACATTGAATCTAATATGAAAGGCTAGCGTACATTCTGTTTGTTTTACTGAGCCTGTTAAAGCAGCAGTGGGTAGAAATATGATTTAAAAAAGTTATTTTTATAAAACGGTCGCTATATCGTGACAGTAGTGCATGAGACAGGTAATCTGAATTTCAATATGCTGAAAGGTTATTATGGAATTTTTGCCCAATGATGCCAAAAGATGTCTGCCTACTGACGCTTAAACTCCGCCTAAATGTTTATTTGATTTGTTTTAAATGTTTATTTTTTAACGATGATGTGGAAATATTAAAAGTAAAAATGGTCAGGAACGTCTACGCACAAATTCGCTCTTCTCACGATTTAAAGACACAGTAAGGCTTACTGGGAATTTTGTCGCAATAATTTGTCATTTTTAAAAAGTGGGTCCCAGAAAAAAAGTTTGGGGTACTGTCTTAGACAATAGAGGGCTTTTAAGGTGCAAAAAAACACACAAAATGGCAAATTTAAATGGTTTGTTTTGTCCGACAAATAGTCTAAAACTCAACAATATTTAATTTACTATCATGTATGACAAAGATTAGCAGTAAATCGTCATATTTAAGAGGCTGGAATCAGCAAATGTTTGGCGTTTAATTGTCTTTTAATCAATTAAATCGACTAATTGTTGCAGCTGTAGTGTTCTTTCAACTTTGTGTCAACAGTTTGTGTTTGTCTCGTTCCTGTTTCGTCATAACAATGCCTCCATGCACAAAGCCAGCTCCATAAAGAAATGGTTTTCCCAGTTTGGTGTTGAAGAACTTGACTGGTCTGCACAGATCTCTGACCTCAACTCCATCCAACACCTTTGTGATGAACTAGAACACCGACTTTATGTAAAACAACACCAGACATACAAGAACAAGAAGTTCCCCACAGATTTCTAAATAAAAGATGTTATAACATGTAGAGATGACGCTCTCTCAGGATTGTATTCTGTCACAAGATGCTGCTTCTCAGGATCTTTGATTTCACGGGTTTCTCCTTAAGTCTCACTGCTTCCTGTGTCTCTCAGTACTGTAGGCCACACATGACTTATTACTGTAAATAAGACTTATTGTTTCTCTGTGGAGAGAAGAGCGGTTTGCAGAACGATGTGAATTTCCATAAAGCGCTATAGGCTGCTTTTTATACATACAGACTAATCTGAAAATCTGCCTTTTACCTGCCAACTCATCTCACCTGAGATGCTAGGTGAGGTACTTTTTACTCAAGTGTGGCTTTCAGGTACTTCATCCACCGCTGGACGAAACTAACGTCAGTCAGTTGTTATTAAGTTTAGATTTCAGGCGTAAGATGATGGCTAAATTATGGTCATTGCTCAGAAATACCTTTATTTATTTAACTTTAGTAGCCTACTGTTGGCAAAAATGCCCCCCAAAACATAGTTATACTTATAATGTTAATTATTATCATTATCTGTTATTATTAATATCTAGTTATAAATTGTAGAAAATGCATATGATACAAGTCTTGTTTTATGCAGGCTATATAAGGGTGTCTATGTGTTAGATTACACATAAGCAACTGTGCATATTGTGGCAAAAAATGTCCACCAAAGTTAAAACTAGGGCTGCCAAAGTTACCGCGATAATAACACGTTATTTTAAATTTCAAGATTCAAAATTCAAGATTCAAGATTCCTTTATTTGTCATTTTTATGCTGCACAAAAAAATGAAATTGTGTTTCTTACATCCACCACTCAGAAATTCAGTGCAAAACTATTGGTGAAAACTATAAAGTAATAAATTGGAATTTGTTTTAACAGCACTAATTTCTTTAAAGCATTAACGCAAATTCGCGATTTTTAGGTTGTAGCGGGCTCAGTTTTAAAGCTAGAATGAAGATACTGGTATCATATGAAACTAGAAAACCTAATGAATCAAGGAAAATCTGGCATGGCCATTTTCAAAGGGGTCCCTTGACCTCTGACCTCAAGATATGTGAATGTAAATGGGTTCTATGGGTACCCACGAGTCCCATTTTTACCTTAAATGCTGATAATTTAAGTTTCTGAGGCTGAACAACTTGTAATTGTTATTTATGCTAAGTTGCCGTTTTTACAGCGCAGCAGAAATTACACCCCTTACATCACAATGTGCTGCGAGAAACCAGCTGAAACAGAGATGACGAAGGAACGTGTTAAGAGGAAGAACTGAGATCTGATTTTAATGTTTCTTTAAAGACTGAGAAGTGACTCAGCCTGCACAGCCGCGCGGCTCAGACTGAAACTTTAATGCCTCGTGGTTTGATGGTATCAATATTTCAGTACAGCTAAAAATACAGTCGTCTCAACAGTATCGTAAGAATAGGAAGGGTGAGTGCTCTGGAGGAGTGCTGCAACAATTACTTTCATTATCAGTTAATCTGCTGATTATCTTCCTGATTGTCGTTTTATCTATAATAAGTTGACTCCTGACCAACAGCCCAAAATATTACATTTAAATTAAGATATTTCTGCTTGAAAAACAGATAAAGAAATGTGCGATTAATTTGCAATATTATGCATGTAAAATATTCAAAAACCTTGTGTGCCTTTATCATATAAGTTTTTAATCATGTGTCCAAAACCTTATATTTTGAATGCAGGACTTTTACTCGTAACAGAGTATTTCTACACTGTAGTATCGTTACGTTTACTTCAGTAAAAGCTCTGAGTACTTCTTCCACCACTGGACAAAGGTAAGTCTTTTTTGTAAAAGTCATGATGGTCCAGCTGTTGAAATCTTGCAACCCTACAATAAAAAGAAAGTGTGTTGCTCTGAGCCTGCATTCCTACAGACACACACATCTGAACGTGATGCTCATGTGAGACCACAGTAACCGGCGTAGTCCGTCTCGTCACCGGCTGAACTCTCCCACACTCAGCCCGTCGAGCCTCCGTCGTGTCGACGTGCGATTCGACCCCGTGGCTTTATGTTCACGTCTTTACACAGCTGGTCTCAACAACACTGACGGTGCTTCTCGACACCAGAGACACTGAAACATGTTGAAATGTTCCAGCTCGGGACAACGACCCTAGATTCACAGACTGGACACCTGTGTGATGACGTTACCGCTGCTTCTTTCTCACACATACCAAAACCCCATTCATTGTTCAGCGTATTCAAAGAGGATATTGTTTCTGTTGTTTTGAGTTCATCCCTACTGAAGGAAGACTTTCCAAAAAGACGTACAATAGCTATTCAAGGCTGGCAGTGCCGTTAAGTACAAATAAGACTTTTATTTACCATAATGCTTCACAAACTTTTTTTTACTTTTTTACCCCTTAAAAGAAAGTTTTATCTACTTATGACTTCTCATCACAGATATATTGTCACATTTATTATTCAAGGGATAATGTACAGCGATGCCGCAGGGGCCGTGCATCGCCCTGAAGGGGTTTATTTCACAACAATGACCCGCTAGCTGTACATTATCCCGCTTATTACACGGCTACTTACTTAAGAAATCAAGAATTTGACACAAAAACGGTCCGCCAGAGTCCGACATCAGAACTGCGCCCATAGCAACAGTCTGGTATACATAGCAACAGTCTGTTATACATAGCAACGGTCTGTTATACATAGCAACGGTCTGGTATACATAGCAACAGTCTGCTATAAAGAAATAACAGAACGGCAAACGTAGAAGAGAGCGTAGAAGAGAGCGTAGAAGAGAGCGTAGAACTCCGTGATTGACCAATCAGAATCAAGTACTCAACAAAGCTGTGTGATAAATCAGGATAATCCCTCTCCCAAAAAGGGAAGAAGAATTATCTAAATAACAAAAACAAATAAAGCAGTAAAACATTTTTAAATAAGCCAAATAAAACAGAGAATTACTACGTACAGGTTCATTATTCCATTCACAGATTATGACGTCAGTGTGGACATGAGTTGAGGGATTTTTAGTTCTCAGATTTTGTTTTCTTTTTCATATTTTCTTTTCTATTACTCTTTTTTATTTTTATTACTGTTTGATATATGTGTCAAGATTGCTACTTAATTATGATATACTTTGTGCAATTACAATAAATTAATTAGATTCAATTGTATTCTAGATTGTTTCATTTGACGGGTTTTTAAGAGTCCTGAAGAGGACAAATGATTCAGTATTTTGGGGGCATATAAAGCCTGTATAAGTAGAGAGATGACAGGAAGTGAGGGACAGTTTATGGTCAACGCCTTAACACCAAAATGATCCAGTATTTTGGAAGAAAAAGCAAAAATTTGAGAAAAAATAAACATAATTTGTTGTATCAAATCTGTTTTTCTTGTGACCCGTCTGGTAGGGCTGAGCAATAGGACGATATATATCGTCAAAATAATATAAAAAATGTCTATCGTATATATTTTTCTATATCGTTTCTATTAGCCCCGACCCACGGGTGGGGAACTGTGGCATTAGAGCAACAAAATTATTTAAATGTAAAGATTCAGGGACTTTGTTTACATCACGCGGACTGTGCAGGTAACATGAACCATGTTGGGCCAATTAGCCAGAAGCTGCTGTTAAATGCAATCCATGTTAACAAATTCTGCATGTCCCTGAGAAAACTGAACATCTGGTGCGAGTGGCTGTTTTTCATCCAGCTATGTTGTGTTTATCCAGCCCTCCTCCGCCTCCTCCGCCTCCTCCGCCCAGCCCTCTCTCCTCAACAGGAGTTGGGTCAGAGCCAGCGGCGGAGTGTACGAGGGTCTCACATATTTTGGCGAGCCGATCGATGCTCTGACGCTGTGTTTCCCTTCGTTCCCTCACTTGTTTTTCTGCTCCTTGCATCTCCGTAAAATCCTTCAGCCTCTCGTCGTCACTCGCTGTCAACCTTCCCGGCTCCGTTGTAGCCGAGGAAACACACGGCGATCTGGCAGCCTGGCTGAGGACAGCTCATTGGACTCGTCTCTGCAGGAGTACTGGTCTTCTCTCTCCTGCCAAGTCCTCATCATACTCAACAATTACACAGAATGACTAATAACTGTGAGAAGAGCAGGAGGAAACAAACACCCAGAAAGCAGCTCCCCAAAGTTAGAAAACAACGAGGGTGAGAAACAAAAAAACGCCTTTTATATTCATGTTGGCATAGCCGGAGCCGTGGAATAACTGAAGCAGGTGACAGGCGGGATGAGACAATACGGCGCAGCGCCCTGGAGTAGTGACAGCATTGTCAGACTGACACGGGGGTTTGCAGAGTGTTTCGCTGTTCATCCCGCTGAAGGTTTAACAATAACAGTGGTTCCTCCCTCGTCTCTCACATCTTCAGACTTTCTCTCTCTGCCGTGGCCTTCAGAAAAACTGAGGTCAGGCTGTTGCCGTGGATACCGTTGACCTCATCCCTCCTCGGTGATGATGCAACCAGAGCTTTGCTGCTCACATCAGAGCCTCAGACTCCGTCCTGAACATTTCTTAGAGTGACATTTCATGAGGAAAATCACTTCTGAAGGTTCGTCCAGACAGCTAACCCTGATCCATGTTTCAGTGGGTTGGTTTGGGTTTAAATTAGGGCTGTCAATCGATTAAAATATTTAATCGCAAATTAATCGCACATTTTTTATCTGTTCAAAATGTACCTTTAATACTCTTATCAGCATGGGAGTGGGCAAATATGCTTGCTTTATGCAAATGTATGTATATATTTATTATTGGAAATCAATTAACAACACAAAACAATGACAGATATTGTCCAGAAACCCTCACAGGTACTGCATTTAGCATAAAACAATATGCTCAAATCATAACATGGCAAACTGCAGCCCAACAGGCAGACAGTGTTTCCTGGCCAGAATTTAGCGTAAGTTTGGAGCGTTATTTAGCCTCCTTCACGACACGCTAGTATGACGTGGTTGGTACCGATGGATTCTTAGGTTTTCTAGTTTCATATGATGCCAGGATCATGCAGCATGCACCATTGCATTAATGCGTTAAACAAATTAGGGGCGTTAACTTTGACAGCTCTAATCGATTCGTTATATAAAAAATGTTCTGCTCTTTCATCTCTAAAAGTGGACGTACATACTTGTCTTTTGTTGTTAGAAATATTCAGTTTGGAGTTCTGTGCTATTTCCAGGCCACAGCGTTTAGTCCCAGGAGGTGTAAAGTGAGTCTTTGGAGGCTTTAAAGAAGTGCTCGACCTCCTGCGGTAGATTTTTTTTTTTTTTTCCAGGCTTCGCTCTGTTTTGTTGCCTTGTCAATCGTGATGGCCGACGGGGGCCGAGGTACTCCGGGTGAATCTGGAATGAGTCAGGCCATTTCATTGTATTGAGCTGAGAAAAGCTGTGGGATTTAGTGCTCCTCGAGAAAAATAGCAAACTCTCTAGAGAGCCGGACCTGGACGCTCGAAACTTTTGGCTGTGAGCAGCATTTTGATTTGGAGGAACAGCTTTAGCCTCGGGATGTGTTTTTGTTATCTGGTGCTGTGTTGTGTTGTGGGCTGTTTACTATGCAGCATGTGCTCTGCATGGACACCAGCATCAAGGTGGTCTGTTGTAAAAAAGCACAAGGCTCAATGTTGTCATGTGTCTAAGAGTTGGAGAGGATCCTCAAAAAGGAAAACGGATTGGTGAGACGGAGCTGAACATGTCATTACTGAATAATTTGGTCTGAGCCATGTTGAAATACACATTTCAATATTGACCACCAATTCCTCTTTTTGACAGTTTTCTTTGTCAGAGGCAACAAATTCTGTTCTAGGATTATGTTTTATTGTAAGATAAACAAATCAATTCGCTCTGACAATGATTGTGCCTAAACTAGTGACCAAAAACTAATTTAAAATGTAATTTTATCAGGTGGATTCGACTGTTTGTCTTTAAAATCCACCTAAAATAAATTGCTCCCTCGTGAGAAAAAACTCAGAAGCCAAAAGGAAGAAATTAAAAAGATGTATTTTTATCAAAGGAGCCGAAAACAGTTTCATATGATACCGGTATCTTCACTCTAGCTTTAAAACTGAGCCCGCTACAACCTAAAAATCACAAGTTGCGTTAATGCGTTAAAGAAATTAGTGGCGTTAAAACTAATTTGCGTTAACGCGTTATTATGGCGTAAACTTTGACAGCCCTAATATTTACATTATTTATTATATTATCTATTATATACAGATTTAGAAACCTATATAAAACATGTTAATTAGTGAGCTTTACAACTGCTAATAGTGTATTTTTTAACTTTGGAGAGAAGCAGGCTAGCTGTTTCCCCTTGCTTCTAGTCTATAAAGAGTGATGTCAATCTTTTCTCTCGGCAAGAAACTGCATATGTTCTAATTTTCTATCAAGCCGTAAAAAATGCTTCATGCAGTGCAGCGCTGTGGGCCTATATTTCACTTATTGCTGAGTGTTTTATGGTTCACTTCTACCAACAGTTTAGTTTCTTTCCAGTGACGGTCTGTAGTTTATGTCTGTTTGTATATCCAGTTAGTTGTCCTGCGTGCCGTGTTTTATGTTCAGCATTGATCAAATTGCTGAAAATAGAAGAATCTATAAATAAAATATGGTTAAAGACGTTTTATTTCTTTCATGAGCAACGGTGGAAACGCTTGACGAGTTTATGATTATTACATGTGCACAGATTTACATTTTAACTGAGACAGGAGCCTCTTTAAAGGCTCCATCCATGATGATTTCTTATTCCACCCCCACTACACACAGTCGCTGAAGTGGAGCGGATGACCTTGAAACCAAGAGAAGATGCAATTGTGTGTGTGTGTGTGTGTGTGTGTGTGAATGCAAACCGAGAAGAGGAAGATACAGATCTCATCTTCTTCTGCTGTTGTGATAAATGAAAGCCCGGCCACCGGCGTCGCACCGCAGGCTGCTGCTCGGAGGAATGACTCCACTTTACTCCGCCGCTACATTCATCTTCACACGCCGTCTCCACTTCGACGTTTGATCCATCCATCCCCTCCGTCGCTGCCATAGCAACCCCAACCTCCCCCCCTCCCTCCCCATCCCTCCCTCAGTTAGTGGCAGGAGAGAAGCATGCTGGGTAATCTGACTTCACCTGGAACATTTCTCCTGGGGGATTTTTCTGTCCTTGAACCATTTTTTTTCCACCGATTCCCCTTCTTCAGATGGACTGAATTACATATTCAATATATAAAACCAGTTCAAATCTAATCCTCCATATTATAATAATGCAGTCATTATATCCCTCTGCTCTGACGCAGTGATATTATAAAACACATCACTCTTTTCTTCTCCTGCTACTTCTCCAGACAGTCGGGGTTAAATGACCGGTCTGCAGACATATAATAAATCTAATAAAGCCGACAAAATAATGGCTTTCTCAGGTCTGTCGTCTGCTGCTGCTTGTCCAGACAAACACATCATTGCTGCGGTATTGATCGGCGCTCAAGGCGGACAGGTGGGCAGAGAAAATAATGGTAGAATTGAATAGTTTGGGTAAGAGCTGTGACATCTCAGAGGACCAGACTGTTTGTGTTGTTGTATTTCGTCCCTGCTTGCTATTAGAAAGAATGCAAGTTTAAGGCACCTCAGCATTGGCTTCACTTTTCAGACCCTGGAGGTTGCACACAACATTAATATGCTGCTTGCACATTAATGCATCAATAATAATATGGCATATCCAAAGTATGATGTGATTGAGGAGGTGATCTGCTCCACTGTGCAGCTCTCGTCTCTCTGACGAAGTCCATCCGTCACCACTGGGATTGTTCTTTCTGTTAAATGTTGATTGATGTTTGTTGTGAAAGTTTAATTCAGCAGAGAAAACACATCAAGTGTTAAGCTGCCTGAAGGTGACAGGAGAGCGACGCCTGCACGTTTCTGAATGAGAGAAACGGAAACATTTATTCGAGAAATCAGCTAGAAAAATGTGGGAAATCTCGTTATAATACACATTTTTATGATGCCATATCTGTTTTTATTGCTCTGGCAGATTATTTCATAGTCAATTGATGACTGATTTTAATATGATGATGAAAATTCTTTTACGACCACAACAGCTTCATGGTGGTTGAGGCTTTGTTTGACCTCTGACCCTTCAGAGGTCGCTGGCATAATACATATTTTTCACAGGTCAACCTGTTCGCATGCTGTATAGCAACAGGCTTTGTGCTGCAAAGCTGCTGGGACGCTAAGCAAGGTCAAATCAGCTCCCACAAGGTCAGCATTGTTATCTCAGCCAGGAGGGGATCATGTGTTTGGTTGTGTGTCTGTCTGTCTGTCCACGGCTAATCTCGCATACTACTGGACCCATCAGCCTGATATTTTTTGTGCTCATTTATGACTGTTTGCTCAAGGACCTCTTGTGGTTTCAGTGCAACAAAAGTGCACAATTTTTTAAAAAAGAAGACTGTTTTAAAACATAATTGACTGCTGACTCCTCACTCCTCTAGAGGCCGCAAGTGATCAGCAACTGCGTCAGTTTGGACTCTTGTTTCCGCTACGGATTAGGAATTGTTCCTATCCAGATTTACACGTCTAGGTCCAGTAGTATTCCTTATCTATAGAGGGTGGCTGTGCACAGGGCAGACATCTGTTGGCGAGCAGAGTGAAGTTGTCTAGTGGCAGTAAATGTACAGCGCAGGTTACAGTTGAATAAACTCTGCAAAAATACCCTTCAATACCCAAGAAGTTTCCGTGTCCTGCTTCCCAGTGGGATTGCAAACCGGAACAGAGTCCAGAGAGCAGCACACTCTGCTCCGCCCAGGTTGCAAAATGTAGATAAATATATTATTTATTCAGTGTCTTTTTATTGGGCGTCAACCTGGCGTTAAGCGTGTATTGTCGACGCAGACGGCTGCGTAGATTAGAATGGGAACAAGGGAAAATATGTCTGATATGGTTTAACTATTAAAGTGTGTATCTTCTTTAAGCGAGTGCACAGCTATTCATGTCCTGGCAGTAACCAAATGTGACTGTATACAGTCCTCAGCGAACACTCCCAGTCTTGCAGTCTTGGTGCATCAGTTTCTGAATAGAGGAAGTCGCCTCTGAACCAAACATCTGAAGATTTCTGGTCTTCTGCCAAAAGTCCTGGACCCGAGAAAGAGGAAAAACAAAGAGAGCTGAGTCATTTCACAAGAAGAACAATCTGTATCCTCACCCTCTGTCGCTCCAGCTCCCGTCTCTACATCTCTCAAAAGATTTACAACTGTAAAACCCCCTTTTTACACATCTATTATCTTCGTCTACTGCTTCTGTGTTCTTCATCACCGCCTCGCCTCCTCCTCCTCCTCCTCCCTCTCTTCTCTCGGTGCCAGTGGGAATCCCGGGTGTGACGACACAAGCTGATGCTGCAGTAAAGTCCTGAGTGCTGCTGAGGCTTTGATTCAGGACGCCGTAGCGCCCTTGATGTGTCAGACAATTAACAAAAAAGGCTGCAGAGAGCGAGAGGAGAGAGGAGAGGAGAGCAAGTCACAGTGGGTTAGGAGAAAGATGGAGGATGTTAATATTCTGGATAGTCTTTTCCCCTCTTTTCTGAATCAGTTTCTTGCAAGCTTTTGAGCCCTTTTGATTTTGATCTTCTCCATCTTTTCCAAAATATGAACCATGTGTTGTTGAGCCTCTCCCTTCCTCAGCTGTGACCTGCCGTCATGCTGCGTTACAAGGACCAAATCCCCCGAGTGGAAACGTCAGCACAACAACATTAACAGCTGACCTTCTCCTCTCCTCACAACACGTGCACATATGCAGAGACTCGGCCAAACACGGAGAAACGTTAGCAGCATGCATGTTTTATTTAAAAAAAAAGTTTTTCAGTCAGAGGAAGGAGGAAAAAGGTGCATTAATGGCCTTTAGGAGGAGATATTTATGATTTAAAATGCATACCGCACCTGTTTTCTTATTCAAAATGTCTATTTTTACATCAGAAAAATATGCCCTGTGTGTCAGAATGTGTTCTCTACCTCTGATAGGCACTGAATACACACATTGTTCAGTATACAGCTGCTTTTTTCCTGAAAGCCAGCGTGACATTCAGCAGCACTGCAGTTACATTATGCTGCAGCTGCAGCTCTAAAATACAGTTAATATCACATTCATTTCCCTCGGGGGAGACGTGTGGTCAAAGTATTATCAAATCTTGCCTCCTGCTGGTAATTGAGGACATGACAGTTCAAACTGGAGACATTTGAATCATCTGCTGTGTGTGCAGATATTATTATACTCTATTATGCAGGTACATTTGCAAATATAATACATTCGGGATTGGGAGGTCAAGAAGAAATCGGTGAATATTCGTGTCTTGTGTTAAAGCCTTGTTTTTGTCATTGTGTGTGTGTGTGTGTGTGTGTGTGTGTGTGTGTGTGTGTGTGTGTGTGTGTGTGTGTGTGTGTGTGTGTGTGTGTGTGTACCTGCATGCAATCTAAACAACCGTCACGGAGGAAAGAAAATGACAAACAGCCTTTTGCATTGTGAGCATGTTTGGATTACCTGTGTTTGTCTGAGAGTGTGTGTGAAGGAGGTGTTGACTAATTGCTAACCTGCTCATTAGTGTGTGTGTGTGTGTGTGTGCGTGCGTGCGTGTGTGTGCATAAGGATCATTATCCCCCTAGTAGTTAAATTCACTGAGCCAGTAAATCTTGCTCACATGTCCTTGTTGTCAGAGAGGAAATGAATCCAGAGACTGTCGGTGATTTACTTCAAACCTCGGAGCAGAAATCCTGGCTTTGCGAGGAGTGTGTCAGAAATAAATTAGGTTAAATCAACACACGGGGACAAAGCTGCTGTGACTGTGCTAACAGAAACACTGTCAGTCTGCGAAAGCTATACACACAATCACAAAGCCACACAGATATGGACATGATTAAATCCCCCTTCTATAATGCACCTGATACGTATGCAGCTGGCTGTTGATGTCGGTCGATCCACACTTACACAGACTGAAATATCTCAACAACTATTGGATGGATTGCCGTGACATTTTGTAAAGATATTTATGTTCCCCAGAGGATGAATCCTACTCATTTTGACTTTTCCTCTAGCGCCACCATGAGGTTGACCTTTGTGGTTTTTACTGAAATACTTCAAGAACTATTGGATGGATTGTCATGAAATGTGGTTGAGACATTCATGTCCCCCTCGGGAATGAATTAATTTTGATTAATTGCGTATTAAAGGTTCTCTTTACAATATCCAGAGCATTAATATAGCAGCAGACAACTATTAACTATGTAAAGATATAGAGGAGTATTGTCTACCTGAGCAGAGAATGAGAATGTGCCCCACTGGCCAGCTCACGGCCGCCGCTCTACACTGCTCTTATACGGCCTGTCCCAACTGTCGTTGTTGTCCCTCTAGTTCCCCCTCAGATACAACCATAGACTGTATAAAAGAACTGGCCGTAGTCACCGTGACGTCACCCATTAGTTTGTGAACTGCCGTTTTGAAGCCTCAATTTCGTCATTTTGGCCGTTGCCATGTTGTTTTTTTGCAACCAGAAGTGACACGAGAGGGTGGAGCTAAGTACAACCGAACGCTGAATAAGACTTTGTAGGAGACCAAAATGTTCATATTAACTTTCATGAACTGAAAACCCACTTTGAAAGGGTTAAAGTTCACGGACTCCCAGACCGGACAACGCCGTGGTAGCGACCTGTCAATCACAAGGTAGCCCCGCCCTAAAGCATCCCCTGCTTTATGGTCTATTTTACTCTAAATGGGATCATAATTTACTAAATGAACATCATGTTGTATTGAAGAAGACTTGAAACTAGCGATTGAGACCATAAACTCATGTTTACAAATGATTTTCTCATAGACTTCTATACAATCAGACTTCTTTTTGCAACCAGAGGAGTCTCCCCCTGCTGGCTGTTAGAAAGAATGCAGGTTTAAGATACTTCAGCGTTGGCTTCACTTTTCAGAACCAGAAAAGTCTTTTTGGGCCCAATGGTATCACATGACGGACACGGAAGTTGTAGTACCACCGTTTGGCCCATATGAAAATTTGCTTCAAAGCCCGGCGCTCTTCCTGGGGGGCTTGGTCTGAGCATTTGATATTCAAAAGACGCATTTTTTGCAGGAATATTCCTTTAAATGAGAGCACAAAAGCACCACACTTGCTGTATTAGCTGCATTAGCTAAGAGCTGAGTGTAAAAGAGCCAGAGAGCCAGTCGGAGAGCTGCATGCTGAGGCTCACAGCAGCCGAGGAGACGGAGGAATGGAAGTAAAGAGCTTTTCCTTTCTGTCCTCAGCTGCTTCCAGCTGTTCCAACTCAGCCAGATGTATATTAATAATAATAATCCAGCCATGTTGGGTGGGTTTAAAAGGTCAGCATCAGAGCGCTGTCTTTTATATTTTATATCATTTTCTTTATTTCAAACATCTATAAGTCAGTTTGGTAACACTTCATTTTACAGGTCCGCAACTTTCAAGTAACCTATTTAAAATTTATTTTTGATTACTGCCAAATTACCCCAATATTTACCTTAAAATGTATCGAAAATGACTTTATTATAAACATTATTTAATAATTATATGCTAAAATAGCATATAATGGTTAAAATAGGACCCTTAGGCTTAAGAAGACACTTCTGATCAGACACAAATCTCACCATCATGTGACTTATTGTAAATGTAACCTGGTAGCTAAAGTCATGATTCAGGGAGTTTTTTAAGAAATTTCAAATAAGTTATTTGCTAATTATTATCTATATATCAGCAGACATGGAAATAAAGCATATCAATAAACTTAATATTCTTTTCCTGGAAATGTATTAAATAAATTACCAGCTATTGGGGAAATAGCGGAATATAATTATTAAATAATATTCAAATTCAAATTCAAATAAGCTTTATTGGCATGAATGTTCAGATTTAATTATTGCCAACGCGAAATTACTTATTAATGAATAATTACATTTCACGAGACATAATCACAAAATAATCTCAATCACAATATACCAAATATATTTTAAATATACATTCTTTTACCGATGTAGTTAATCAGAAACATGTTAAATAATAAATAAATAAATAATATTTATAATAAAGTATTTTTCGATAGATTTTGAGGTAAATATTGGGGTAATTTGGCAGTAATTAAAAAGAAATTTCAAATAGGTTACTTGCTAATTATCACCTAATTACCATGAAATTTGTGGACCTGTAAAATGAAGTGTTACCTTCAGTTTTTCTGCAGTACAATCTGTTGACAGAATATATGAGAGAAAAGTGGGTGATGAGAGAGAAAGAGTGAAAGGACCAGACAGTCAGGTCTCATTCTTCTCTCCCCTCACGCCCTCTTTCTTTCTCCTCCCTCCCTCCGTCACTCCTCTTCCACCTCCTTATTCATAATTATTGTCACTCGGCTCCAGCCTGAAGACAGGTGGTTTCTCCTCCTGTATGTCCGCAGGGGGGATGTGGAAGAGAAAGCTGCAGATCAGCAGGCCGCCTCCGTAAGTCCAGGGAGAACCACTATAGCGTTTATATTATTTTAAATTAGAGTGAAGTCTGTTTGTGTCAGGAAGGATACGATCAGAGGGGATGAGTTGTCTGTGTTGTTCAGGAAGTCATGTGATGTATGAGGTATTGTGTGCTTTGGGTTCTTAAAAACATCCATAAATAAGCTTGTGTGTTCCGACTACAGTGGGCTTTGATTCATTGCACCTGAACTTTATTGCATGTATATAGGTTTGCAATTAATGATTATTTTCATTGTTGATTATTTTCTTGATAAATTTTAGTTTTGGTCTATAAAATGTCAGAAAATGGTGAAAAATGTCAATCAGTGTTTCCCAAAAGCAGTTTACTGTCATAGAGGAGTAAAGAAACCAGAGCATTTTTATGTTTTTTTCTTAAAAAAATTACTCAAACCGATTAATCAATTATCAAAATAGTTGAAGATTAATTTAATAATTGACATCTAATTGATTAATCATTGCAGCTCTATATGTATTCATATATATTTGTATTTGTTTGGTACCACTATCTAATTAGGCAGCCTTTATTGGGGGTTTATAACTTGTAACTGACGGCTAATAATTAATTTACTTATGCTATATTGATCATTTATAAGCCATTGATTAGGAAAACTTGAATTGATTAATAAACATTTATAAACATTAATAAAACAATGTAAATGTAACGCTGTGGTAACACTTTATGTTACGTCTTCGTACCTTTAAAATACATCTTTTAGGAAAGAATAGCAAAACCTTAATCTAATAATCTTAATATAAAACAATATCTTAATAATCTAGTTGTACCTTTAGAGTCTAGATGACACAATCAATTGAAGCGTCTGTATTATCCTATAATTAGTTCCAAATTATTTGAATTCTTTCTGGGAACACACCCAGAATATTATTAGAAAATGATGGTAAAATAAAGTGTAACAGTTGTTAACAGACGCTCTGCAGCATTATTTACTTATAGAGCAAGTCGTCAACAGTCATTAAAGTGGCTGTCGTATAAAGTACGATTTATTAACCGTTGATAAAGCCATTAGTTTCAACGTATACACCCTGCGTAATGAACTGCTCTGATTGCATTGCACAATATTTCTTGGCTTTACATCCACATGATCAACCAGATTTTTAACTGTAGTCTCAATTAGACCCATGTGACCTATAATTTACAACTTCCTCTACCTGTTTAACGACTACCTGCAGGGCTGAAGAAGTTCGCCTCAGTTCATCCACACTCACCTGTTTATATATCCTACTATTGTTAAGGCTGTTGACAGGAGAGAGTAACATCGTGGACGATACAAATATGTACAAAAATAATAGTTTTGTGTGCACAGACAGTGAAAAGACTCAGGGATGAAGTGGAGCTATTGATCTGTGGACATATGTGGGTCAACATAGTGCAGGCCTAATAGCTTCCAGCTGTTGCAGGGTGTGGTTATAAATCAGTGTACAGGTACACTCTGTTACCTCCAGGTTGTTTATCTCTAAAAGCAGAGCTTGAAAATGACGAATCACATGTTTTGTTGTCGTATGCTTTGATTATTTTCTGTGTCTGCAGCTGCACTCATGTATTTAACTCTGAATATAACATGGCAGTAAAGAGATTATGAGATGTTTTTGTAGCTGCAGCTTCATGTTTCTAGTTTTAATGTTGTGATTTTGGCTCTCTGCTGAGCTGCATTTATGGTGTTTACAGGTGTATTGTTGATTGTTAAACCTGCTGGTAGGAGGAACAAACCACTTCGGTTGTGGTTGTGTTATTGTGAGTGAGGAAGCTGATGTGGTAAAAGGATTACAGCCGCAACGATTAGTCATTAATCAGGTAATTAATCGACGGTAATTTAACCTGCAACTATTTTGATTGTTGATATATCGTTGTAGTTATTTTGCAAGCAAAAACACCAAACATTTGTTGTTTTTAGCTTCTTAAATGTGCAGACAGATGTGATAATAAACTGAATATCTTTAGGTTTTGGACTGTTGATTGAATAAAATAAGCAGTTTGAATACATCACCGCAGGCTGTTGGAAATTATAACAAGCATTTTTTCACAATTTGTGACATTTTATTGACAAATCAATTAAATAATCATCAGATTAATCCATAATGAAAATAGTCGTTGGTTGTATTTCTAATAAGAATTAGGATAAAATTTTCATTTCTATGTATTTTTTTGTTGACTGGAGGTTTATTATATACATTTGTTTTACCTTTTTTGTGGATGAAACAATAAAAACAAAACTCTTAACTTATTCCACTTAATATTTACTTAATATTAGTTTATATAATTGTACTTTCTTTACTTGATTTTTAAATTCTGCACTGCAAAGTGCTTATGATGAACAATCCAATCCATGTATGACGATGTTTTGCATTCCCTGTGTGACGATAATCTGTCTCTGGATGAGCAGAGTTTCAAAACCAAAGGGTTACCTCCGGAAAAGGACCAGAGGAGGATCTCTCTTCCAGGATTGGAGTCATATATACAAAGAGATTGACTGAGTCAGTTGTTGATCTCTGCTGGTGTTCAAACACTGTTTTCTGTCAGATTTCCAACCAGAGACTTTGTAGTTTTTCTCTTTATTATCTTGAGCCGCTTGAAACAGTTGAAGAATAAACATTTTAGCTCCAGGCTGCAACGGCTATATTCTTTATTATGTGTGCAGAAATTCAGTAAATGATGTTATTACATTGACTGAGTCGTGTGTGTGTAGTTATGTCATTTAGCAACCCCCCCTCCCCACTAACAGCCTCCTTTTTCTTCTTCTCTTCTCTTCCAGGGCTGAAAAAACAGAAGTCTTAAGTGACGACCTACTACAGGTACTAATCAATGAAGTGCTCAGTATCTTTCTGAACGATGTTTGCTGCCTCTATAGGGAACAAAATCATCATCTGTGCAAAGTGTTCAGTGTGCATTAAATGACTTTTCCAAATGGCTTTTCTGAGCTGCCTTCAGGCGCCGTTAATGAGCGCTGGAATCAGACAGACAAAAGGCTGAACGTCCCCGCTGATCGACTCGGGGGTGCAGCGCTGTAATTGATCTGATTAATGGCGGCGACATCGGTTCCACCGAGTTGGTTTAATAATGAAATGAGAAGGCATTTAAGTGAGAAAGGTAACGGTGTCGTATAAGTGTCAGCGGCGGAGGAGACGCTTGTGTTGACGCCAGGCAGACATGTTTTTAATCAGAATCTATTCTAGCTTGAAGCTGTAAGCACCTCCTGTATGTGTGTACTGTAACCTGTGGTTGTATGTGGTCATGTTATCCTGTCTCATGTCTGTTCCTTCTCTCTGTGTTCAGGTGGAGAAACGACTGGAGCTGGTCAAGCAGGTTTCCCACAGCACACACAAGAAGCTGACCGCCTGTCTGCAGGGCCAGCAGGGCGTGGAGGTGGAGAAGAAGTCTGTCAGGTCGCCATCGGTGAGAAGCAACCCAAAAACACTTCTAGGGCCCCGCTTAGTCGATTGGAGCCCGACACGGCCGTCGTAGGGTGTCGACTCTGATCGGGAATGACAACGAGTGTCGTGAGCAACATTTGATCGTTTTATCTTGCGTAGTGTGTCATAGTAGACGACAACCGACGCGTTTCGTCATGGCTGTCACTTGCCACGACTTGGCACGAGTCTGAACAACGGCAAAGCAAAAGAGGAACGATGTTGGTGCTGTGCAGCCTTTTTGATGTTTCCTCGAGAGACTACCACGACGGAGTAAAAAAGAAATAAGCTGGCGTGAAATAGCAGACGCACTTCAGCAACCCGGTGAGAAGGCTACTGCCATGAGCATCGAAGAGTCCTTCCTGATGACATCATGCACGTCGTGAAAGACCATCAGCGATGATTGGTCGGGGATCGACGCAGTAGTCTGTCATGTCTCCATGGCCATGTCACAACAAGAATTTATGACTCTCAATCGCATAATCTGACATAGTGACCATCGAAACCGACAAAAATATTGTGTAGTCTGAACCAGGCATTAGTCGACTAAGATTTCTGACTGGAGGCGTTATGTTTTCGGGTTGTCCGTCCGTCCATCCGTTCCATTTTCGTGAACGCGATATCTCAGGAACGCCTGGAGCGAATTTCTTCAAATTTGACACCAACGTCCACTTGGACTCAATGATGAACTGATTAGAATTTGGTGGTCAAAGGTCACTGTTGGAGAACTACGGTGGCCGACGCAAAAACGTGAATGTCCCTCTCCAGAGCCAGTTGTTCTAAGAGTAGAATGCTAAGAGTGTGTGTGTACGTGGGAAGTGAGTGGTGAAGCAAGAGAGAGAGAGAGAGAGAGCGGCGGGGACGGAAGCGAGTAACGTTATCGACTCCGGCCCAAGCAGGAATAGTTAACAGTGTTTGTGGTTTGTGGTAGTGGCTAGAAGGGAGACCGCAAACTGAGGAAACTCTCTCGCGTGATTGTTAAGGTTAGGCATTGATCTCGAGTAGTTAAGGTTAGGATTGGTCGTCAGGCAGCGAGTCTTGCGAGAGTTTTTGCAGATCTCAGATCAGATTTTCGCAGTTTGTCCGCAGTTTGTCCGAACCGAAAAATGGCAGTGCAACATGACGGACTCCCTCAAAGAGGACCCGCTCCCTATGTAGATATAAACCGCTCATACTAAGCCAACGACAACACAGCGATTCTTAGTTTCAGATGATTATACACTAAAGAAAACACACTTATTAATTTATATTCCATTTCTGCTAATAGATCCTGGATAAAGGATAAAGTGATGTCATTTTGGACGGTGGTGCTGAGTTGTAGGAGCAGATAAAGCTGGCAGAGGAAAAGAGAGAACAACAAGCTTCATTACATGAAATGTGATTAAAAAAAGCAGGTGCCTAATTACAAAGTATCTCCTTCATCACAATTAACAGCAAACAAACTGATGCTATCGAAAAGTTAAAGAGAATGAAAGGATGGATTTTTCCTTCAGGTTTGTGTCTGTGTGTATTAATGTGTGTGTGGTTCGGTTCACTTGTTTTTCCGGCGCTGAATGACACATTCAGCAGACTGACTGATGGCGGATTCATTGATTGTGTGTTTGTTTGTGTGCAGAAGAAGCTTCCTCTAACAACACTAGCACAATGTATGGTGGAGGGGGCGGCGGTGCTCGGGGACGAGTCTCTACTAGGGTGAGTACACACTGAAACACAAACACACACAAACATCATTGATTATCTGCCACATTGGCAGCGCTTTCTCTCTAAAGACGCCGACATGACATGAATTTTTTTATCACCCAGAACTGTGTGTTCAGAAATACAGCCAGATAAGGACAAACCTTATCTTCTACTTCTTTCTATTCTCAGTTCAACCTTTATTTAACCAGGAAAGCCTCTTTATACGGCGGCCCTGAGAGCTCAACACAATACTGGAATTTCTATCTTCGATACAATACCTTGAAAAATATCGATATTCAATAACATTTTCGATACAACATTGAGCACAGCTGGTATCTGTGTATCGATACTGTGGAAAAATGAGTATAGAAACCGTTTCAGATATTCAGTATCGATATGTATTGATACTGGATATTTTTGACAACACTACAACACACTGCCACTTGACAAAACGCAATTAGACGAAAAACACTGCAAATATAGATGCTGCAAGTCAGACAGGAGGCACTTAACTGAAACTTGTTTTAACATTACGATTGTATGATGTAATTATTTTAGTGCTGTGAATCCATTAAAATATTTAATCGTGATTAATCGCACATTTTTTATCTGTTCAAAATGTACCTTAAATGGAGATTTGTCAAGTATTTAATACTCTTATCAACATGGGAGTGGACAAATATGCTGCTTTTTACAAATGTATGTATATATTTATTATTGGAAATCAATTAACAACACAAAACAATGACAGATATTGTCCAGAAACCCTCACAGGTACTGCATTTAGCAT
>CAKAKR010058951.1:7091-31327 GCA_916700685.1 Adelosebastes latens
GCAGTAGATGTGTTGTTTTATCGCCAGCATTTCATTCAATTGTAAGCATTTAGTTTCAAGAATGCCCTGGATAATTACATTTAGGGCCAAAGGGCAGTGGAAACCATTTTTATGCCTCTGCGCCGGCGATAGCCGTGGCCGGACGCATTATGTTTTTGGGTTGTCCGTCCTTCCGTTGTAAGTTTGTCCGTCTGTACCATTTTTGTGAACGTGACATCTCAGGAACGCCTGGAGGGAATTTCTTCAAATTTGGCACCAACATCTACTTGGATGACCTGATTTAGATCAAGGTGTGACCTCTAGCTCATCTGGCAGAGCGTGCACCCCATGTAGGTTGAGTCCTTGCCAGTGGCCCGGGTTCAACTCCGGCCTGTGGTCCTTTAATGTGTGTCATCCCCTCTCTCTTACCCCTTTGCAGTCACATAAAACACGTTTTTGGTCTTAATTCAAGAATTCATATGCTAATTATGATAATAATAATAATAATAATAATCATTATCATCATGTCTAATAGGATAAAATGATGAAGTGATGACATTTTGGACAGACATGGATGTAAACCACAATTTTACTGATTGGCAGAGGCATACAAACGCAAGGCGGTAATTCTCGTTAACCATGCTAGTAGCATGGCTGTAGAGATGGCAATGTCGGTGGGTCAGTCTAGCACTTTGGTCCAAAGTGAAATACTTAATCAACTGTTGGATGGATTGCTATGAAATTTTGAACTTTGTGTAGTTCTTATTTGCAAAAGTTAGCATGTTAAAGTGGCAATCTAAGATGGTGAACATGGTAAATACCTGTCATGTCAGGATTGTCATAGTGAGCATGTTTGCCAAAAATCGAAGTGCATATAGGACCTTAACTACCTGTACCCTGATACTGTATCCTCCTGCACAACAGAAAGTCACAGTGGATCATTATAGAATACTGTTATACACTATACTGCGTCATACTGTTTTGTACAATGTATGAGAAGGCTTATCTGTACAGAAAAAAAATACTGAATAAACAATCAGTTGCAATAACTTTTAGTTTCCCCTTGGGTCTGTCACTGATTGAAATGAAAGAGCATTGGTCCGGGGTTATGAAGTGTTCCCTCCCTCCCTCCTCCACCTAGGAAAAGCTAACAGGCCTAACCCCTGTCCTGCCACACCTATCATACGGCTACACACACATTCCCCCTCTCACACTGCTTTCATCTGGGCGTGAAATGGATTCCTACTGTCTGCCAGAATGCACCACCTATCTCTGGATGTGATTCTCTTTCACCCTCCTTCTCTTTTCCTGTCTTTCTTTTTCTGTACCACACATGTGCCCTTTTGTTTCCATAGAAAAAAAAAAATGCCTCGCCCGCATTGCAAAGTCCACAAAACACATTCCCTGGCGGTTATTCTCGAAAATAGATTAAAAACAATCCCATTGGGGCTAATATATTATGTGACAACTTGAATTAGATCAAAATCAGAAACACATGACGATCCTAACCTTTTTAAAAACAAACCGCAGTCATCCCTGGAATCCCCAGGAGAAAGGCATGTTCATGAAATTCCTTCATAACTGGCACACACACACACATTGGAAGTGTCAGAGAGGTTGTAGTATAAAATATTGATACCTCCCGCTGCCACATGATTTTACATGTCCAGAAGCAGAAAGTCTGTTTTCGGAGGGGAAGGAACTGAAGTTATGCAAAATGATGGTCTTGTTACAGCAAGTAATGAAAGTAAACCCCGTTCCAGGCACATGCCTCTCACTGAGGATGGCTGCAATCTGTCAACAAAAGACACATAATTCGGTGTGATTCAGATATGTCCTGTTTTCTCTCTCATAGGGCTGGGCCGGTGTCAGCTCAGTGACCCTCTCGTAATTGGACACACATTATTTGGATCATAAAAAACACTTGGAATCAACCAGCTGACCCGTTATCTGGAAGAATGAGTCGTAACTCTGCAGAGAGGCGAAGGTACGGAGTTAAACTTCCAACTGCTTCCAATGAACCAGGTGCACATCAGTTCTCAGTATAAGGTCTAACTTATGTCACTTGAACTGCCAGAGGAATCTGAATTGTTCAAGTGATTTCTGGCAGAATCTCCTACCGCAGTGCCATATTTGTACACAAGCACCGAGTAGAGGAGAAAACACTTAACTATGTGGTGTCTGTGGCATCCAAGTTTGGCAGGGTTTTATCCAATTGTTTTTAATAAATGCAGAACTTGTAACCTCTTTTCAGAGGATTATTTTATTGCTTTTAAGGCAGAACTAACACGAGACCAGAAACAGGTTCACATTCTTAGTTTACACTGTAAATTTACAAGATAAATTCTAGCTGTAGCTCTTCAGCGTTCTTCACATATGATAGCTTTGATAGAATTAGGAGTGAATTGTACCAAGTAGCATGTGGTGGAATGTAACTTATTACATTTACTCAAGAAGTACAACTTTGAGATACTTTCTTGAGCACTTTACTGTATTATATTGTATACTTTCTTTTACTCCTGTATTTATTTGACAGCTATATTTATTAGTTTCTTTGCAGATTAAAAGCGCCCTGCGGAGATTTTGAATGCTAGTAGAACTATGAAGGAATGTTTTGTTTTGTTTATCATGCATGTACAATCACCGCACCATGACGTGATATACATTGTGCCAATGGATTCATGCTATTCCACTGATTTACAGGTGTCAGGGAGAAGAAAATTGCAATCCCACGAACATGTATGTAAACAATGCAGGTTATAAAAGTTTCAAAATAACTGGCTTTGTAAATGTTTTATGAACATTTGCATTCATCATGTTTGTTAGACTTTGCACACAATGTGTTTTGGTGACGCTATAACACTGAATGTTAACAGAAACTTTGTTTACAAAACCCTGAGTGCACATATTGAGCTTCCCGACAGTATATGAAAAGGTAGTGAATTTAGCTCCCTCTCAAATTTGTTGAAATGCTGTTTACATAAATGTGTTGTAATAATAAATTCTGTGTTTGCATGTTCCCCCCCGTGCCTGTGTGGGTTTTCTCCGGGCGCTCCGGTTTCCTTCCACAGTCCAAAGACAATGCTGACTGTGTGAACTCCTTTATTGATTAAATTAGATTTTTTAAATTTGAACTGAATCTTAACATGATCCACCAGTGTTAAGCTTCAACAACACTAGTGTCATGACGCCATCAGAAAAACAATTTAACGTCTTCTGTCAAGTTTTAAAACACTTCTTGAGTGTCGGTGTGATGAACTCTCCCAGTAAATTTTCCCAGTAAAGTTAACCATTTGGACTGTGTTATTTTTAATCCAATAGCAGCAATAATTTAGGCAAGTCGGGGGACGGCGTAGACATATTCTCCAAATGCGTCACATCCATTTGTGAGTAATGATAACATCACCGCTGAACTTTTGATTATTAGATTACATTTGGCCGAAGCGTGATGTGATGTTATTCCAATACACCGTGTGTTTGTGTGTACATAGATAGATGCACGTGTACTGGAATGTGTTTCCACTGTTCCACAGCTGTTTTTGTCTGTATATTTTTTAAATGTCCAGTGTTAGTAGTGCAAATTAAAAAGTGTATTTTTGTCACAACAAGCTGGAACATACAGGTACTTAGTACTTAGTTTTATGATTTATGATGATGAAATGGGTTGATTTAGCCCCAGAAATGTATTGTTTCTATGTATTTTGGGCTGAGGAAATGATGCTGCTTGTTTAAAAGTTTTACTGCAACAACACAAATGTCTTTTCTCAAAAAATGAAAACTGACTCAATTTTTACTCACTCTTCGCCTCACACAGGGACACACAGCCAGAGTGACTATTCAGTGTGATTCATCAGCATTACCGGCAGAACAGTAACTTTATTATAACAGATCTTATCTGCTCTGCCCTGCTCACCATTTGAAAGCTCTGGGTCTTTTTACTCTTTCTTCTTTGTCCAACTCGTGTCCAGAGGGCTTGTGGTGTTGCAACGAGATAGAAGGGGAACCAGCCAGATGGGTAACACACACACACACACACACACACACACACACACACACACACGCACAGATTGTCTCGGAGATATGGGGTGCAGATGACTTTTGGATCAGCCTTAATACACTACTCTGTGTCTCGCCAGCCACACACAAACACAGAGTTCAACACAGACACAGACGATTCTTTAACAGAAGCACATTCTGGTATTGACCTTCTTAAACTCCAATATAGTATATGCTCATCACAAAAACAAGGAAAACTTCAATAATTAAAACAAGAAAACAAATGTGCAACCCAAACATGTGTTCTGCAAGAACTGCTGAATAAAACTCTGCATTTGAACTGTTTCAGACACAGTGCATATCAGAGCTAAAGCTAAATATCACTGAATAAATAGTTTGTTTGTTTGATAGAAACTCTATTTCCAATTTTTGTGATTCCATCATGGTGCTCTGTACTCACTGAAGACCTGTCTGACTGGGATACACAAGTTTAACGCAGACTCTCTGCTGTCATTGCCACATATCCACTATAAAGGCCTGTTTTCACCGTTAAATGTGGGTAAAATTAAGCTCAGCTGTGACTTGAGGCAATGTGAACTATGAGGCAAGTCAGTTTGTTTGTATATAGCACCATCTTGTGGGAATTGTTAAAAGCTGTAGACACTGCCTGCAAGCCCAGGAGGAGGAGGAAGATGATGTTACAGTCAGTAATTAAGAAAGTAGCAGCCTATTGCTGAAACAACTTTCAATATAGCAACACAACTGTCTAAAAAGAGTTAAAAGGACAGGGAGAAATGTAATGAATGTTAACCTATTGATACTGTAAGTTCACAAGTGACTAATTCATAATAACACCTGCCTGGTTCTGAGTATTTTGTACTGGCTTTAGTGTACTGAAGAGTAGCTTCATTTGGGGATGAAATATCATGGTGCCATTTTCTGATATTTTATAAAGGTTTTGCAAATTGTAACTCATGGCTTATTCAATGTTCATCATCATCAATTTAATAATTTGCTAATGTTTTATAGATCAGTTCCAAGCTATTATGAAGAACAGCTTTTGCGTTGCCATATTGTGAAAAATCCCTCTGACATGTGTTTATCGTCCAGCACGGCACTTGTCTTTTGAGGTCCTTAATTCATAAGGAAGACCCTCTAATGGATAGCTTGCCTTTTGGGAAAAACACAAATTAATTTATTGACAACTTACTAACACATATAACTGCAGACTGGTG
Source organism: Adelosebastes latens (assembly GCA_916700685.1). Lineage (NCBI taxonomy): Eukaryota > Metazoa > Chordata > Actinopteri > Perciformes > Sebastidae > Adelosebastes > Adelosebastes latens. The sequence goes on from CAKAKR010058951.1 coordinate 12,302, forward strand.
CCTTATCTGATAGCATGAAAGCCACACACATTTATTAATGGATTACCAACATTATATTGTTTGTAGCATTCTGGCATTTATATTTAACACACTTAATAGATCCCACTTCTCAGCATTTTGTATTTACTTATTTGGACTGTGGTTATTGTTATATATTGCATGTCTTAATGCAAATGTTTGTACATATTTCATATTTCTTATACTCTCATTTTCTTATCTTTAATATTAGTACTTACTTAGACTCAGATAAATCATACAACACTCTCTCCCTCACAAAAAGTGCAATAAACAAGTGCAATTCTTCAATCAATGCAATGTGTGCAATATATATAAAAAAAAATGCCTGTGCAATATTTTTATAGTATGCAACCTCTACTGCTCCCATATAATATATATGTACATATATTTATATATATATTCTTCTATAGTTACCATCTACCAAGTACTTCCTTTATTATTATACTGTATATTATTTGTAAATACACTATTATTTATTTTTTTATTTTATTATTATTTTTGCTACTTAACTTACTGTTTTCTTAATGGAGCTTCCCAGCAAAAAGTATTTCACAAGATTGTACTTGTATAACAATAATGTTTGACAATAAACATCTTGAATTTTGAATCTTACTTATATTTCTTTACATATACTGTGTTTATATTGTAGCATTATGTACATAGTTTACATGTTACATACTCCCCACATTTATTTATTTATTTATTTGATAAATCGACATTAATTCACTAATGATTATGACCTAAGTACTTATTAAGATGATGGGCCTCATCTGGATTTCCTGCAGGTCCCCTTCACACCTCCTCTCCACCTGATTTACACCAATCCGGAGTGGCACAGCTCAGCCAATCATAGAGCACATGCTATGCCGCCAGCCTGCAGTGTATGGTTCGACCACAGAGTGGCAGCACATGTAAACACATGTCACCTTCTTACACAAGCTCTTACCAAACACTGAAGGCGAGTTCTATAACTAAATGTTGCTCCTGTCTCTCTGAAGGTAAGTCCTCTATAATGACATAAAGACTGTCTGTTAAGTTGTTTGGTTGCAGATATTTTATTTAAGTTTTATTCATACCTATAAGTGTAAAACCATGTGAGTAGCCTTCACATCCGCTACTTTCATTTTAGAGTTGGCTTGTGTAACTGCTTCCTTGTAATATGTTAAAGTCTCTTGTCTTTCTGTTGACTGTTTAGATATATTTTCTTTTCTTCTGTGCTGTTTTTTGTATGTATTTCATTGTTTTTATTGGATTGTTTTCCACTGTTGGTTAGGGGTTTTCTGCACATTTTGTGTACTTATTGTTGTTGTTTTACCTTTGTTGTATTTTTAAAATTATGTTAGTTTAGATCTTTCTTCCTTTTTTTGTTATTGTGTTTTTTTCCTCCTGGGGTTGGTGGGGGGGTCCTTTGTATAAATAAGCCTGTGGCTTCTTGACCTCTCCTGACACATTTCTTGTTGTTTTTTCATTGACTGGATTTTGTGAAGTTTTATATATGTGCAAATAAATAAATAATAATAAAAAAAAGACTTAATAATGTGAAGCACTGTGCGTAAAAAGCACTAACTGTGACTTTTCTTGTCTTTTTGGAGACAGGAAGGAGCTGTTACATCAGAAAACAATGAAGTCCATCGCCTGTTTCTCATCGTCTGTCAGAGCTGCATGTCAGCACACCTCAGCTTGTTTCCCTCTCAGTCGAGGTCTAACTCTTTGCAGTCCAGTGGGCAGATGCCAAACTGTAGTTGCGCAACAACCGTGCATAAATGGTGTGCGTACTTTTCATAATACACAGGTAAACACAGCAGCAGCAATCCAGCAGGTGAGTGCAGCTCCTCTCCCCATCCCAGTACCTCTACCTGGGAGGAGAAGAGAGGATGAACTGACTCTGTACCAACTTGGCAGACGCATGCCACCTATAACAGCTGTAAGAGGAGCTCCACACCCATCTCCATACAGCCCATACACCAAACCACAGAGCAATGCAGCTGCACTAGTCAACATCCAGTCTCTGATTGAAGGAGAGGTGATCCCTGAGCTTTGCTCCAGACTGGCAGGCTTCCCCAGCAACGACAGGGCAGAGGGACTGGCCACTTTACTCGGAGCATGTGTTGAATTTGGCCTGGAGGCCCACAGAAGCCCTCTAGTCCTCAGACTGATAAATGAGAGCCTGGAGCTCCTCTCCAGCAGGGACGTCGGGGTGGCACAGCTCTGCCACCTGGGCAAGGTGGCGTACGCCCTGGAAGGCCGCCAGTCAGCCGTGGTGCCAGAGGTCCTGGACGCCATGGGTGGTGCCGTAGAAGAGGATGTTGTCTCTCCCAGAGAGGCTGCCAGGATCTACTCCCTGCTGGCTCTGTGTCATGATCCTGACAACCAGCGGCAGAAACTTATGCTGTCCACTTTGCACAGACACACACAGAGGCTGGTCCACCGGCTGAAGGCCAGTCAAGTCAGCGATATACTGCAGTCCCTGTTGGAGTTACAGCAGAGACAGGTAGGTCGAGCGGCCACTGAATGAGATTTCACTTGAACATTTTTCAACATATCACACCTAAATGTTTGGCTCTGTACTGCAGGTCTCTTAATGTGTTCTGTCTCTTGAGGTGCCACCCTGTAATTGGTGTCTTTACACTGGCAACTTTAGGATATTAATACTGATATTTATTTCACAGGCCATTTCCCTGGTGCTGAGGCTGAGTCATAGAGCATCACGGGTCTTCAAGGCTTTTAGTGATGATGAGGTTATTAAGGTGCTCTCTGCGCTGATGATCCTGGGACAGCATGATGAAGAGCTCCTGGCTGCTATGGAGAAACACCTACCAGGTGTGGTTTATTTCAGGGAAAAGTGGCCGTTAGGTCTAAATTGATGTGTTCTTCATGCCTTGTGCTATGGGAACATTTGAAGTTAATCCGGAAGTTCTGTGCTGTGCTGTGCTGTGTGTGTGTCAGGGAGGCTGGGGAAGTGTGATCCGGAGCTGATCAGCACCGTCATGGAGTACTGTCTGCAAATGAGGTGCCGCTCTGAGCCAATCTTTGAGGCTGCGGCTGAGAACTTTGTATGCCATGCTGAGAGGCACACCACCCTTCAGATTGCCAAACAGATAGTTGCCATGGGGAGACTCAACTATCTGCCACAGGTGAGGGCTATTTATAATGTTGCAATGCTGTAAATCAAAAGACTATGAAATGGAATGAGCAGAGTATAAATCATATAGTCTGTTCTAATTAATGTCTCCTTTACTCCTCAGTGCTCCAGTGAGATGTTTAAAAAGCTGGAGAGTATTTTGTCAACCAGGTTTTCCCAGTTCCAGCCTCGCTCCCTGATAGAGGTGTTGCACGCCTGCATCCACCTGGAACGCTTCCCACGCAACTACATGTCCAAAGTCTTCAGCCCGTACTTCCTACAGAGGCTGCAAGGTATGGAAAACGCTGCTTACTCAAAAATTAAAAGCGAACATTATAGGCGTATAAAAGTAGAACAGTTGCATTGGTTTGCATTAGATAGTATAATTTTGTGTGATTGTTATGCCACTCTTTTCATATGCTGCTGTCACTCTTCATGTAGAGCTGTGCTTAAAAGATTTAATAGTATTTGTAGTATTTTTACAAAGAAAAAAAAGCTTTCATTCAGAAGCTATTCATTCACGGCATGTGGATGTACAACATGTCAGTGTATTTATGTATGTCATAATATGTACAGTATGTAATGTCTGTGATGTAAGCTGTCCTTGTCTGTCCTACAGCACAGGGGGAGCCATTGGACAAGAATGCTCTGGGACAACTGACTCAGATCCATCTCTCCTCCTCATTAGAGTGCACCTACTACTGGGTGAGCATCGCACAGTTTCATACCTTTTATATTATATTATTATAATAATGTTTTTGAAGTTTTAAATTGTGCGTATAGTACAATTATACTAGTACTATAATATTTCACTGTGTGCCAGAGTACTTGCAGGAGTTGTGCTAAGTATATTAAGCAATGTCTTATAGAAAAATAATTGAGATTAATGTCGTCCACATCAGGGTCCCAGACTGCCTTACTTCCCCCTTGTGAAGAGGTTTTCCTCTGTGGATCAGGCCTTTGAGACACCTATGGAGAGTCTCCTCTACAAACGGGTCAAAGGGCCGCTCACAGAGCTGCTGGGGGGGAAGTTTTACTCCACCAGAATATTCACTCACAGTGGATACACAATAGGTAAGCAGTAACCATACACAACTATATGATCAAAAAGGGGAAATATCAATTCAAACCAAAGGTTAAGTAAGATACACAACATCAGTGTATCCTATTTAAATTAAAAAATAATCAGCCGTGTGGCTCATTTAGTCAGTGGCTAACCCTAAAGTGCTGTACTCACGGACACCATGTTGTTTTGTTTCACTTTTCTGTCCAGATGTGGAAATATGCCTGGATGAGAAGGGATATGTTCTGCCTCTGTCTCAGTGGGATCACACGTACCGGAGGTGAGACACACATTCTGCAGTGCTGTCGGCAGGTGCATTCAGATTGACACGCCAATCATTTACATTTTGAACCAAATGAATGTGAACAACCCTAGCCTGTTTAGAGTTTAGAGCAAGTGAGCTGCACGACATTTGCACTTATTTTTAACTGATAATTTGAACTTTTTCCTTCATGTCTTGTTTTCATGTGTAGGATGGCACTGTGTTTGGATGGTGAAAACCGTTTCTGTAGCAACACACAGCACCTGCTGGGGAAGGAAGCCACCAAAAGGAGACACCTCCGGAGGATGGGCTATGAGGTGGTGCAGGTATGCTTGAGGAAAAGACATTGTCAAAGTCATTGTAAAACTAGATCATTGAATTTAGGCGCCACAGCTTCCCTAATTCGCACCTTCAATTTATTATCCGGTATGTTTCATCTAACTTGCATTTAAAGGTACAAATAACATTCAACCACTAGATGTCGCATTCACCCTCTCCCGCTCCATCGCATTCCCTTCACAACAAATGGTTGCCAGTTCGTTGCACAACCTTGTTTTGTTTAAATATGCCGAATTGTAATTTTATGGGTTATTGTTGTTCTGACGATTAAGCTGAGACAGTTAATATGTGCTAACTTCAGTTGTCACTTGTTACCATGGTAAATATTCACTTATTCTGCAGCCTGATGGAGACACCAGTGTCAAACTCAGTCATTTATCTGTTTTTTTCCACACTAACTGGCAACTTGATCATTGACGACACCACGTGATACCAACGTCGTTTTACTATTGGCTCACAAGCCTTGTTAGAAGTGGGAACCGAAAGTCGGATATCTTCCACAAAGATAAACAAAACATTAATTTTGGACCAATCAGAATTAATAAAAAATAAAAATGATTAATTCACAGTCAAAATATTTTTTTTAAAGAAAAGCCATACTTTTATTTGGCACCTTTCTAAAAGTTATGTGGATGGATTCTTTTTTTTTTTTTTTTTTTTTTTTTTTATATAAACGATTCGTCTCCATAAAAATACTATCAATATAACCTTTAACGAGCTCCACTATAAGAATCATCAAAGTCATTAACAATAACATAATGACAGTTTTACTCATCAAGGCATGATTTCCAAGGGACAGTTGGCTGTCAATAAAATGCCCAACAAGATCTCTGCTCCTTCTGTGTTCCAGATCCCTTACTTTGAATTTGAAAAGCTGATGACTCAGGAGGAACAGGTCAAATATCTTCACAACAAGATCTTTCCCACCATTTTCAAGTTCCATCACTGATCTTGGTCACCTAACAAGTTCAACCAAAGATTCCTCAGTGACTTTTATTGGTTGGTGCTTATGTTGCTGTACAAATCAACCAACCCTACAATGAACTGCCTGGACATTTAGGTGAGTGATGCTGCACACTATGTACAATATGAAGAAGATGCTGTACAAGGCACGGCAGAGAAAGGAAATACTTGATATTCAGCTCCAGCATAAATATCCAGCATTTTTTTGTTTCCATGTTCCCTTAGTTGTTTTGTGATTTTATGAAACAACCTGCCTTGTTTTGGGCATCAAAGGTAAAAAACATTGTCAATGGGTAATTTTACAAGAAAGATTAAACAAATCTTTTTTAACCTCAACATTAAAAACAATGAAGATGACTGAAAATTCACCTTTTTAAAGAATTGCCGTCTTAGCAGCTGGAATACTACTTCCCTGGCCATTTGTGTGACTACATATCTTATATTTGCACCTTATGACCTCAGTTTATCATTATTTGAATGGCTATTGTTACACTGACTTTTGCTCAGGGAGCAAAACTTTAGAAAGATAATACTGTATTCTGCTGTTAATTTATAATGTTAAATGGACATGATGGTGACTATTTATGTGATTGATTTGAATACAAAATGTGTACGTAATGAGTGGGACAGCATTGTGGCTTCAACCTTTGTCCTTTGCCCTGTTGTGCCATTGGTACCCGGTGTTCTTTGAGTATAGGGAAAACAATGTGACCTTATTTATTGGACAAGATGTCTGAGACATTCAAAATGAAATGTGCATGAGATGTACAAATGTATGATATGAAATATGCTTTTATTTGATGCTTGAAGATATACCATAAATTGCCCTTTTATCCTTATTATCCTTTGGACTGGTGGTCGATTCTTCAAAACAGGAAACACTGCGAACAGTTGATAGAACATGTACAGTGTCCAAAAAACGCAAAGGGTCTAATTAATTTCTATTGTGGAAAAAAATATATCTAACAGATAAGCATTTAACAGTGAATTAATAGCAGTTATGATGATATTCCCCCACTGTACAATCACCCATATTATAATTGATTGTTATTGCTATTAATTTGATCAGACAGACAGACAGACAGACAAACATAGCAACCCTGTGAAAAAAATGGAATCAAGGCCTCAAGTTAAAAAAAGAAACATAACTTAAAAGTAAAATCTAGCATATACAGTACATCATGGCCAAGTCACCTGTGGGTACATTTTAAATCACTGCTACAGTGCGAAGTTTCCATGTTTCTCATTCAAACCAATCAACCGATGAATTATTTGGATGCAAATACACTTGCGTCAAAATATACAATAGGATTCGAATAAGTCGAAATCTTGTTTATTAATGCCCAAATCATTTGGTAACATCTTCATACAACTGAAACATCATTTATCAAATGTTTATGCAGGAGTCTGTGAAGAAGGAGGTTGCAAAGACTAGGAAAGACAGACACTTGAGTAAAGCATTTGGGATGGAGTGAACATGGAAAAGAGGAAAGCTGATGGACAATAAGTTTGATTTTAATGAAAATAGTTGAATGAGAAAGATCTCTGGGATGTTGGGTAGATAGTGAGAATTACATCCCTGCTGGTTCCTTTCTGTTCCTCAAATCGTCTCTCTCCTCCTCGGCCCTGGCTCTGGCCTGGTTCTGATGGAACACACAACATGTCAGCCATTTGATTATATCTGACTAATGCAACAAAGAGAGGAGGTAACACTGCCAGAACTACTGTAAATGTGTGTGTACAATGTGTGTTTGTGTTCACCTGGTAGAAACAGGTGGCAAGATAACAGTGCGGGGGTGCGCTGTAAGCACAAGCTCTCCTCTGACAGCTTCCATCATCAGGTTCTGGAGGGTGTTCAGCAACACATCTTCACTCATGTCAGCCGGCACACGTTCTGTGTGTGGTGTGTTTTGTGTTTGGGGCCTGTTTCTCGAACATCCTGCAGTCCCCTCACTGACCACTGTGTGGTGCTGTTCTTTCTGTCCAGCCACTGTTCCTCTCAACAGAACCTGCGGTTGGGGTGGAGGACGAGAAGATGTAGGACAGGGAGGGGGAGAGAGGGAGGATGGACGTGAGGAGCAGTGAGAGGGTCTAGTTTCTCGTGCCCGGTAGGTGATGGGCTTAAATGCCAAAGTATTCAGAGACTGGGTGAAGGCCGGATCATCTAGTACGCCACTGGAAAAGGAGAGAGGGAGAGAGACGCATTAATACACAATTCCTTGCTACAAAGCTCTTAACCTAACAGTACATTCAACCACTTCCATAAAAGCTAATCCTAAAATCCCATGTAATATCAAACAAGTAAATTCACTCCGGTGCATAGATACTGCATGTATCTGGGTGTCTGTGTGAGTGTTACCTGAGCAGAGAGGTGAGTACGTGCATTGTGATGTCTCTGTCAGGGCCGTGTGTCGGTGAGGGAAGCCCAGCAGGAAAGGAAGTGCTTGAAGAAGTGGTTTCAGGTTGATGGGGCTTCACTGACTGGAGGCATCTTAGGAAGACAGCACAGATACCAATGTTTCTATTACTACATATAGAAAGACGATCGGGCTGTTCTGGATGCTTCTCAGGAGTCACAAACAGAAGTAGGAAGGATATTCTTATATAAAAGGTGTGCATCAAAGTTCTGTCTTTGTGCATGTGATGCTAGGTGTGAACTGTATAAGAAGGCTCTACCTATGGTGCTCATTGGACTGGTCGGGGAAGAGTTGAAGGGACTCCAGAAGCCCGTGGGAGTGTGCTGTAACCCCCAGATGCAGCAAAGCAGGTTGGGGCAGTTCAGGGCGATTCCATGCTTTTGCTGTTTCTTGCCGGGCCCGCCGCTCAGCTCTTGTTTTCTTGGTACATATCATGCCAACTGTTTCACAAATACCACTAGCACAGATAGGAGGAAGAGTCTGGATGGGAGAGACATTGTGACATAAAGGCACAGTCAAAATGAAGCCAGGCTTTATAAACACTCAAATGTTCACATTTTTTTTAATGTATGTCTATAAATTAATATTTTTTCAGAAGACAGGCCTTATATTTACAGCAAATGAGGACCACCTTGTATTTCTTGAGTGGTGGCACCTTTCTTACTGGAGCTGCTACAGATTCCTGTAACAAGACAAATGGTGAATATGGTGAAGAAGACTGTCAAAAATATCACTTTGAATTTGAGGAAGCACCTTATCTATCGGAACTCCTTGGCTTTCTGTAAGATTTTTATCCGTGATAGTGAATTCATCGCGCTGTCTCTCTTTCTCTTCCTCCCAACGCTGCAAAGCATCATGATACCGAGGCAGTGCGGCTTCCTGCATAATCTGGAGAGGGGACGAGAGAACACTGTGTGGGTCGTCCATAATTTGCAGAACAGATTAACAAAAAAGATTCTACACTAGCACTGCTGTGATACCTGACAGATGACATCTAGCTGATAAACGGTGGGGTAGTCAGTAGAGGTGAAGGTAAGGACACAAAGGGCACTCTCCCCTGGACACAGACAACCTCGTTCTGGATGGATCTGTACCACCTGACGCAACACAAAACACACACAGACAAATGTGGGAGAATCACCAATATACAATATACAGTATGTATACTTGTGCTGTCTATGACAGTCAGACACAAAGAGGGAGGATCTGCTTGTTTCCTCAAAAAGGTGATATTTACACACATACATTAGACGTTATTCACAGGCTACATGTACACCTTCCTGTACCTGCTGATAGCTCTGCTGGTCCCATGTATAGTGGACAGTGTCTGTATGGGACACATTGGTCAGGAAGAGGGTTCTTGAAGATCGCGAGCACACAAGGATGTCGCCAAGAGAGACACTATCCTCCGACAGGAAAACTACCTACATACACACATATTGAGATGAATGCATACAGCCTCAAATGGTCACAGAAACAAAAAAACAGAGGACTTATAAGGAATAGACTGCTATTCAGCAGAATAAATTCAAGTTAAAATATGATTTGAAAAGACAAGAACTGCTCTCACTTGTCCCAGGAAGGGCACTCTCTGGACACAGGGCTCAGATGCCTCAGTGTCACTGCATTTAAATGGGTTTGTGGAGCCCAGTGCAGGAGAATCAAACCCACATCCCTCAAACCTCACCAGCGTGGAGTCCCCATCCTGGATGTGGATAGGAATATCCATCTGGTGATACACAAAAACAGACTTAAAATCACAGAGATTGGACATTTAGGTACTAAACAAATGGTATAAATGCTATGATATGTGTCATTATTCTGAATAAATCAATGAATGAAAAATCCTTAAATTGTTTATCTGGGTATCTACCTAAGTATACCAACTTCTGTTGCTGTTTAATAACATGAGTTTCTGTGACAGCTTAATTTCTAAATTGTTATGAACTTGATTATAACGCTGCAGAGAAAATATGTACAATGGAGAGAAACATGGTGCCTACAAGACATGCTGTTGTATAAAAGGTTTGAGGGAACAGTAGTAAGAGTGCAACAGAAGGTAGGCTGTAAGGCTTGATTCTTACGTGGTACATCTTAGCCTCCAATGGAGAGAAGATCCATTCCAGCATGGCCGTCTTCCCAGGTAGGATCTCTCCCTCTGGATTGAGGCAGCACAGCACTGGGTGTCTAAAGTTGTCCTCCTGTAGCTGTGACAACACAGCCATGTCCACCTCGTAACGGACTGGCACTGCACCGCCATTGTGTAGTTCATACACCTGCAGGACAAACAAAGATACACAAATGCCAAGTCACCTGGGTTTTGTCTAGCCTTTTAGAGAAGCTCAGGTTGTAATGTTAACAGTTACAAGTGTTTTTAATAGAGAGGAACACATCTATGTTCCTGATGAAATCCAGTGCTGCAGGTTAAATAACAGGATAAATCGGTGGAAGCTGTTTCACTGAAGTTCATATATGAAATATTATACTATCAATTAGAGTGCAATACATTTCATCTCACTGTGAATAGGCCACTCCTAATAGGCTTTATGTTGGAGTAATTAAACTAACCTGCCTCGGCGGAGTACAGTCCCCAATAGTTACAGAGGTGAAGACATGTCGCTTGGAGGCAAAATGGAGATAGGGTCTTTCTCTCTCCACCGTCACCCCCTGAAAGTTCAGCTGCACACAGAACCACAACACATGCACGTGAAGTTAAACTAAAAATATCTAACAAATATAAAGATTTCACCATTCTTAAAAGGGATAATACAGGAATAGTACCATTGAGGTAAAAGTGAATTTTGATTCAACCCGTATAGTCAAGCAAATTTTGTTTTTGTGTTGTTAGACTTGAATAAATATGAGCATCATTTAAATGTTTATGAAGTTCTGACTCACCAAGATCTCTCTGCCATAAGAAAGTTTGAACACAACAGGAAGTCGATTTGTCCCAGCGAAGTTATGGCTGCGAAGGACACAATTTACATTATTTTGGGATCACTTTATTAGTGTAATCTGATTTTAGACAACTCTTATCCTTGCCAATATTAGCAAATTGTCTGAGTTATCATTCGGTGCTGCTGTATCCTTTGCAATAATCTCTGACCTGTAGGTAAAGTTTACTGCCTTCTGCTGGCCAGGTAGCAAAGTTCCAGAACGGGGAGAAATGCTGAACAGATGGTTGTCTTGAACCTGTCATTGAGATGAACAGATGTGTGCTTTGTGTTATATTTTGAAATATCAGAATCTCAGTCAAGTTCAATCACATAGTTATATTAACAATTCCTTCATGTTTTTCTTGATAAAGAAAAAACATGCTTGACCTTCATCTGGTACAGTTCAGTGCTGCTAAACTCTCCGGTCTCGGCCCAGTACTCCAGCTCTATCTGTTGATCCTCTGGAAACAAGAATGCCCTAATATTGAAGAGAAGGCCAGATTAGTAAAAGATTAGTAAAATATAAGTCTAATCAAATTGTCCCTATCAAGCTCTACTTCACAGTCCATAGGCGTGTAACCCTAATTTATATCATCAGTAAAATGGTAAAATATTTAACTGTCTATTATAATGCACTCTATACATACATTGAGCAATTTATGACAAATATAAACAGAATACTAAATGCAATTGTCTTTGTCTTGGATTGACTGTATTCTCTACTGTCTGCTTTTTACTCACCAGTCTACAGGGATGGAGCCCGGGTTGTGAAATATCAACACAAAAGTTGAGGGCTCTGAATTCAGTGGAGTGGCACTGAAGTTGAAATCCGACATGGCTTTGGTGAAGATGGAAGGAGAAATGCTCAGACTAGAGGTAGGAGGAGAAGACACGGTCATGCACACACCACATCCTGACAATGTAAATACAGGATATATATATTTTTAAAAAGGATTATTCAAGTATTATTCCATTCTCTTTTGTAATAAATAAACAACTTATTACATGAAATCAAACAAAAACGGGATGAAATTCAAAACCTTTACAACTCATAAAATAATCGATCATGGTCTTTAATTGTTTGTTTTTTTCATACAAAATGTGTAATTGAGCATTAATATATTCTTCCCCTAACCTGTGCCTGGTAGGGGTTCTGTTCGTGAGTTCTGCAGGGGTAGGGTTGGACAGCAGGTGCTCATTGAGGCTGTCCAGTGAGAAGAGTTTCCATACGTGCACCTTGCTGAGTCTGCCCACACTGCACACATCAATCACCTGTAGGGTGGGGAACACGCCCTTAGCTCGCACTTCACATACTGCTTGGGGAGGGGATAACACAAATCCTGGGGAGAGAGACAGACAGATATAGAAAGGGACAGAACAGCAAGTAAAAGAAAATAAAATATATTCAGCTTTTTAGTGTTTGTGTTTTCTACCTACCACTGGCATTCAGCATCTGGTAGCTGATGGTCCACAGGTACTGGGCTCGTCTGTGTGGTCTCACAGTGGATTGGAGCAGCATTGTGGAGTGTGAGGCGATGGTTCCCCTCTCACAGTCCAGCTGTAGGCCTAAAGGGACAGACCGAACACAGCTAGTCTAAAACACTGGTCCAACTGTATCTGTTCTGGTCAGCAACAGACAATTTAGTTTCCACTTTCATGTCTGTCATCATTTGGTCATAGTGTTAAGTTTAGTTAGAGCAGATGAGGCCAGAAAACTGGTACTGACTTAGCATTGACATTGTTGAAGTTACTTTTCAAACAACCAATATGGAACCAATTTGAGTTTTATGGTGGAACGGTTACCCTAATGGAAAATGTTTAATTTACAGCACATTAAATGGTTGATTGGTCACAGTAATGCGAAGGTGCAATTGTTTGATGGGTAGTCAAAACAGAAAAAAAGCACATAGGTTGTGCAGTGATGACTCTTCATTTGCCTAATTGACAATTGCACATGCTAAAATCAAATCCTCTCCTGACAGCTGATCAATATCATGTAAATACGCAAAGGGCAGCAAGGACCTCACAAAAGAGAATACCATTTGGCTCAGTCTCGGGGTCATATGTAAGTTCCTCATCCAGAAGTATCTGCTGTACAGAGAGAGAAAAGGAGACAGGACAGGGGCTGTTGTTCACGAGAGGAACCTGAATTGACCGATAGCTTCCAACCAGAGTCTCCCCCACATCCACAACTGCTTTCTCTGCCTGGGGAGGAAACAAAGATGCACACACTGCTTATAGAGTAATTCATGCTCCAACACACAAGTTTCTTGAAAAATTGCATACAGTGCCAGTACATGCACATACACACACACATAAAATAACCCAAACAAAATTACAGTCCCACCTCTATGAAGCCTTTAGAGCCCATCCCGACCACGTTAAGGGTTAGGTGTGACTCCTTACATCCAGGAGTCTGGATTGGCCAGAAGCTGAGAGTGGGTTTGAGTGTGTATGTTTTTTCTTCCAGTGGGCTGAAGGACCATATCTGGACCTGTAATGCCAATCAGTCACAAAAAAACAGTTCAACAAAAGGCACATAAAGTCAGTTACTAAGAATTTTTTTAGTCAGATGCACAGTCTCTGCTTGCATAAATGTATGTATGATTCTTTCAGTCTCTCACTGAGCTCTCATTGGGATGCAGTTCACCAGCATCTGGTTCAACAAAGATAAGCTCCTGGTCTGGCTCTGGAATGCTCCATTGGAATCTATGATAGAGGACAATCACAGAAAGCCAGGTGTAGACAAGATTAATGATGCTGGGATAAGTCCAGACTGCAAACAATACACTGAAAAATGTCACAAATACAGCACTGGAATAACAACCATTATGGCAACCAACCGTAGAGGTAGGCGGCTGAGGTTCCTGATGTGGTGGGAGCGCTGCGTCCGTGAGCCCACCGCTGTTGGCTGGAAATAGAAACTGCCGTCTCCTTCCACAGACACACACAGCTTTTCCACCACACTGACAACTGTCAGTTCCTAACAGACACAGAGACAGATGCACAGATAAAATAGCCTGCTAGCACAGTGTGGTGAGTGCTACAGCTTTTGTTCTCTGTGTTCCTGTGTAGTATGTATAGTACCTTTGTGTGTTTAGCTGCATTGAGCTGAAGGTGTAAACTGAACCCCTGTTTGGGACTGTCTTCTGTGGGAGTTGTTCTGAGGGTGAGGATTTGGTGATTCCCAGACTGGATCAAACCACAGCTCGGCACGACAGACACAGATTCTGCCAAGGCAGAGTTTGAGCTGTGGTCCAGACAGAAAGTGAGCGGTAGGTCTCCACAATTCTGGAGAAGCACTGTCCGATAGGAAAGAACACTAAGGGCTGGAAACACCTTGAAAGAACAAAATATTACAGTTACCAGAGTATCATCTCTTAGTGAATAGCAGTGTTACAATGTCTTTTATACTGGTTTCAAAGAAAGGTTTTAGTTTGACAAAGCCTTTATCTTTTGTCTCAGGGAAAATGATAAATCAGCTTAAATACCATCTTATTTTTTTGCTGTTTATCGAGGAGAATGACAAAACTATAGATAAATGAGACTGTGAAAGAGAGAGAAAGATATGCTGTAACATTTCTGTTCTTTCTTGTGCTTTTGTCTCACCACTTGAGGAGGCTTCAGGGAGCAACATGGGATGAAATGTTGTTTTCCTGGCTGAAAGGAGTGGCCTATGACTCTAACAGTCACACACCAGGGTGGGCACAGCAGTCGCTCCTCTATGTGTTTGTCCTGCAGCATCCGGGGAAGTAATAGAGTAAACATACATTTATTGAGACATATTGTAACATTTATTTAAAAAAAGAATGGCACAGTCGCTTGATACAATGGAATTTTTACTGTAGATTATCCAAAATTACCTTATAGTATGCAAAGCACTCAAGTTGCGCTCCGTGCAGAGTATTGAGCTGCTTGGGTTCATAGGTCACTCTGAATGAGGTGGATTTCAGTGGAGCCAGGTCACATGATGAGGGGGAGACAGTGAACGGAGAGTCTCGGGCAGCAGTCCACACCAGGCTGGAGCAGAATCACATGCGATGCAACAGAAACCAGATTGAGCAAGAAAAACAATAAAACAGACAATCTAGTCAAGTTTTATTTAGAAACAAAAAATGTGTGTATGTAGGGTGAGAAGGCACAATCCAGTGCAAGCATGGGTACCTGAGTTTCCCCCTGGTGTGGTTGGTGATGGAGACAGGCTGAGAGGAAGTGGTTGAATTAGACAAAGAGGAGGATATTTTGTGATTAAAGAGTAGCTCACTGGGCACCACAGATACATGTGGGGACAATAAAGAACTGGAAGAGAGGGGATCCGTGCACCCCAAGCAGGATTGGTAATATTCCCCAATGGGAGTTCTCGACACACCAGCACTGTCTGGTCTCTGGTGTGACTGCTAGAGAATGACACAGAGAAAGAGTCAGAGAGACAATACCAAACCTTTACTGTGCCCTTTACTGGTGACATCTGGTGTTCATTAGTGATTTAATGTTTTCTTATAAAACATCTAGACAAATCTGCGCGTTTCATCTCTCTTTGGCACTTTACCTCCTCCACGAGGCAGAGCACTCCCTGTTGGTCCAAATGTCCATTATGATCTTGCTGCATAGCACTGAGAGTGTCTGGCCGGTCCTGTCTGCGGTACCAGTGGAGCTTGTAAAGAACCAAGTGCTCAGGTTTCAGTATGGCTGGTTGCTGGAGCTCTGAGCGGCAGGTACCAATCAGGTCAAGGAACATGGGGTCCTACAGGGGAGAGGATGTAGGTAGATAGAGTGAATCTTGATGATGTTTGTGTGTATGCTGTGGGTATGTATGCATCTGCATATTGGCTTTTACCCTGTGCAGTATGAGACATGCCACTCTCCTGTGATGTGCAATAGGCTGCGTGGGCCTATAGACTGCTTTCAGTGTGGTATGGCCATGTGGACATACAGTGCCGCTCACTGGCTGGATGCTGAACACACTGTTCCCACTACAGTCAAGGTCCCATTGGTAGAAAGCCTCAACGGGAGAAGAATTAACCAGCTCCACTGTCTGTACGACCACTCCTCCATCCTCAACACAGCCAAAGTCCACCACAGAGGAGGACAAGGACACTTTGGGACCTAGTTAAAAAAATAAATACTTTTCATACACACATACCTAATTATAGATTCCCTTCCTTTTCACATTCAAAAAAGTTGGACAATATGCAAAAGTGTTTGTGTATGTATGAGCCTTTCTGTGTGTCCCCTACCTACACAGTTTCCAGTGAGTTTGAGTAGAGTTTCATTGAGTGCTCCTCTACATTTTAGAGATAAGTACTCAACAGAGACACTATCCACCACAGCAGGAGTATAGGTGACTCTAACCCGTAGTGGTCCACCAGGCGCCACCTGACCCCTGGTCACATCACAGCTGAACTCTGACCCCAACAAAGGGACCCCACCGGACAGTCGTGAAAGAGAGAAAGACGCAGCTACCTGGAGGAGAGAGGCAAAAAGAGCGATGAGAGGGAAGGTCACTGAGAGTGTACATTTTGCATTTGTGTATCTTTGCGTTCTACTCACAGGGGAGGGATTGGAGATGTCAAAGTGTTTCTGCAAACTTTGTCCGACTGCCACTGAGCCAAAGTGCAGCTCCGGATCACACTGTGCTTTTTCATCCTTGGTACCTTGATTTCTCAGCTGAAGACAAGGGTATTTGGCTGAAAAGGAAAGCAGAGGCAAGACAAGAGGAAAGTGAGAGAGTTTTGGTTCCTATATTATTTATCATCATCTCCTTTCACAAAGTATGCTAAGATCTATTTCACCACATATACTGAATATACAATTTGTGGATTATTAATCTTATTTTGTCCTGTCTTAGCTGATAGCTACAGTACCTAGTCCTTGCAGCAGCACAGTGCAGCAGCTTTCTGCCTTGTCGCCTTCTTCTCCAAACCTGCAGTTGGCCTGTTGCTGGTACACCAGCGCCTCTTCTGGTTGGAAGATCACAGTGATGTGACACTCCTGGCCGGGCTTCAACAGGCCTTGCTCAGGATTTAGCTGGAACGGTGCTGTGCAATCCCACTGGAAGCATGTCTGGAGTATACTAAAGAAGAAAAGCACAAACACACACGTAAGAACATGAACACAAACACTTTAAATACATTCATACATTCTGCTTCCTTTACTCACAGATTATTCATCCCTCCTACTTTTCTGCATTAGTCTAAAAGACACTCTTACATACCTGACATTTTTGAGCAGGAAAGTAGTACGTGAGGAGTTTTGAACAGCACAGAGTGGCAGCAGCACAGAGTCAGGCACCTCCAGGACATGGCAGGGAATGGTAGCACGGAGGTATACCTGGAAGCTGCCATCTTTACCTTGAAACTCAATGCT
This sequence comes from Adelosebastes latens, assembly GCA_916700685.1. Lineage (NCBI taxonomy): Eukaryota > Metazoa > Chordata > Actinopteri > Perciformes > Sebastidae > Adelosebastes > Adelosebastes latens. The sequence goes on from CAKAKR010058951.1 coordinate 29,787, forward strand.
GTCTTCATACTCACACTGTCCCAAGCAGTCAGACAGACACACAAACACAGAGATAGAGGACATAAAACAGGAGAAGTAAATCATGTTACATCTCTATTATATGAATGACAATATTTCATCTTTTTAAAGCCATTCACACAACTTTTTCTGCTCAACAAAGAGTACGAAATCATAAATAATAATGGTCTAGAATTGTCTCAGTTCCTTTTTTCCCTCTCCCATCCCATATCATTTAGACTCACGTTATTTGATCATTTCTAATGTTAAAATTGGTAAAACTTATGTGTCTAGAAAAGCCCCAGGGCACAATACTTTCAAAATGCTGATAAGATCTATTAATAGATGCAAGTATGTATAAGATAGTGACGTGTTACCCTCTGGAGTGGTTTAAAGCTGACTGGCATGGAGAAAGAAGTCCCTGGGCTGAGAAGAATTATCTGGGGAATCAAGGTGGTGAAAAACTTGGACACTGGAGGCCTGTGAAGGGGCAAAGATATGATAGCCTGTGGTTACTTATCAAATTTATATTGCATTACTTGAAAGTAAAACAATAACCCATAACTTGTGTGTGTTTGAGTGAATACTTGAGCGTGTGTATGCATATGTATTGTGTTAAGTAATGTGTGTTTTAAAGACCTGACGTGTAGCTTCTGCAGCTTGCTATGGATATTCTTTAGCACTAATGTCTTGGTGTACTCTCCTTGCAGGTCCCAGTCCTCCCAGACCAGCTCCGGCTTCAATTCCAACCCTAAGATGCAGCTTCTCTGGCTGGACGCTTGTCGCTGGTACTTCCCCGCCCGTTGCCTCTGGTGAATCCCTGGATCCTGCCGGGTGGGGCGTTGCAGAATATGTGAGTTTTGGAAAGTTTTAGACACAGATAAATTACTTTTCAAGAAACTGCACAAGACACGCTAAAGACATTACAAATTGAAAATTTGGTATTTCATGATTATTGCAGAGCTTGAACAGCCATACTAGCTGTATCAGAAAAGCCCACAATCTCTACAAGTACTGAGTTGTGTAATTTAAACTCAAACGCTTTGTGCTAGCATCATAATGTGGGATAGATCTGTAAGATATCAACATGTTTTTTGCACTTGTCATGTCATGTCACATGTCAGCACAGTGTCCAATAGTAGATATCAGCTAATGTGCAACTGCTGTAACTGTTTTAGGACATACAAAATAGACTTATGTTAACTGTGATAAATTTCATTAAGGACTTATATATAATAAATAAACACCTGGTTGTTTTTCTTGTAGGTATATATAAATAGGCAGAGAAAAAAGACATGGGCAGCTTTTTTATTTTAAAACAAATTCTCAGGTCCATTCTTACTCAACCCGTCAATCTCTATTTCTTCATCCTTATGGAGTAGCTTTTCACATCTATCAAAAAACTGTTCATCTGTCAAATGTTTCAAAAGTCGCTTAAAGGGTCATTTAATTGCTGTTTTGTAATTGCTTTTCCTCATGTTGTCTATGTATCTGTTTTTATGTTTTTTATTTTTTCCCACTCACAATGTTGTTTGGTTACGATT
>CAKAKR010058952.1:0-36454 GCA_916700685.1 Adelosebastes latens
AGGTGGGAAGTTACTGTTTCTTCTTCACCTCTGTCACACCTGTATCAAACTACTGATACCGTTTACTGGAGGCTGAGTCACACATATCAAACTCACTGTTCCATAGACAAATCTCCCTCTTCATCAATACACACACCCAGAGCACTTTCTCTATCTTTCCTTGGACGTTGGGGCTCTCTCTGCGGACAGTTTTCAGGATGCGGTAAGAGTGGTAGCCCCGACATCCTGAGCCACATTCCCAGGATTCCTCTGGGGATTGCCAGTGTTCCGGGGGAAGTCTGTTCTGTGTTTATTTTACCTTCTGTTGCTCCGAACCCACTGCTCCACACCGGGAGGGAAGAGAAAACAAAAACATTTAGAAAGAGAACCTCACCTACATCCTCTTCACTGCCTCACATACTCAAAAGTCTCTGACATATTATTAACACACACATCTTCACGCAGGAACATAATATGAACATCCAGTGGTGTTCATCTGAGACTCCCAACTGGCATTAGGGCAAATATGGCAAATTATTGATATGGCCAATACGGTCTCCTACAATACTTTATCAATACACTAGTGTCAATGTCATGATAGGTTTAGGTGTATCTAACCTTTACTGCTGACATTTTAACTCTGAACTTTTGCTTTATGGCAGTTAAGCCTTTTGCAAGCTTTACATTTGCATGATGGCACAAATGAACATGTTGCATGTCGCAACTCTCCGAAGCTGTTTGATTTGCTGGGTAATGCATGACTTGTTGCTGTTTGTCAGTATCATGTATGTTGTCCGTTGACTGCCTGTTGCTTCATAGACTTTCTCTTTCATTTTCTGTCATTTCTTAAGCACACATCTAGCTATAAAGCAAGCTGTTTGTCTGTCCTTCTGTGTGTCCTCTGCATATCTCGAGAACCGCTCATTCGATCTACTTCAGTTTTACAGTTTTGCTGGCCCTCAAAGTTAGCTCAAATGCGGTGGGCAGGGCTTACATTACAAAAAATGTCATATCTCCTGAACACTTTGTGCTATTGTGACCACATTTGGTGAACACATGTAGATATGATGTCTGAGTGACCATGACAAATTTGGTGCCATTTGGCCAATAGCTGGCGCTGTGGCAACATCATCTATCTTTAAAGGAAGGAATCTCTGTCTGTCTGTCTGTCTGTGTATGTATCATGTGACTGCCCTTCGCATATCTCACGTTAATCCAATCAACTTCACACTTGGCGGTTACAAGCAAGTGCTACTGCAAGTAGCACTTCTGGGGGGCAAACATTCGGCCCGTTCCGGACGGGCATGCGCTCCGGACTGGCACTGCACTAGTATATAAGATAAAGAGACTTAATGAAAATGTGTAAGCATGTGTGCTTTCATGGAGCCTTCACTGGTCAATACTTTTCTGTTATTCATACCTATCCTGGTCATACCTGCATTATTTTTAGGGCTGCAACTAACAATTATTTTTATTGCTTATTAATTTGCCAACTGTTTCCTCTGTTATTCAATTAATATTGTTTTTAAAAATTCCTAAAGCCTAAGGTGATACCATTCAATTCCTTGTTTTGTTTGACCCCAAAATATTCATTTTACTGTAACATACAAATAAAACAGGAAATCTGCACATTTGAGAAGCTGGAATTAGAGTGTGTTTGGCAATTTTCTGTCAATTCATCACTTATCACTTATCTGTTATAAGCACAGAAAACAGTGGTTTAAACCTGGTGTTATACTACTTCTCCAAAATAAACTTGCTGCTAACTTGGCTACTGACCCTATTTTAGTTTTTCACCAAAGCCAATTTATACCTATATTTGGTGCTTATTGGGTGCTGATTTTGGACCCTGTCTGATTAACACTGTCTGATGAGTACGCCACTAGTCATATCCTTATCTTTCACATGCACGTAACTTGATTCTTAGGCTTCAGTGATAGTCCCATTTCCCTTTAAGTCTGAAATTGTATTACATAGTAGATGTTTTTTAAATACATTTTCTACGCACAAATACCTAGAAATGTGTTTGAGGACGTGTAAAAGTGCAATTCCTATGAGTCACTCGTATGTGAACACAAATCATTTAAATTTGGGCGTGTGAGTGTGTTCTGTGGTGGTAAACGGACATTTTCAGCTGATCGTAGATAACAAGAAGAGATTTCTGTCTGCGCTGCAACCATAACAACCCTCACATTGGCATAACGATAACAACAAGAATGCTGGCGCCATTGTGCGTGAGGTCAGACAGCCAGCGTGTGAAGCAGTGAACCCAGAACATTTCTTACCTTCCGTGTGTAAAGCGGCAAACAAGCAGCCGCATACAGAAAGACGAGGGGGTAGTTATGACTGCGTAGAAGAATTTGTAGTGCATGCATGAGCTCAGCGTTCACAGGAAGCAGCTACAGTGTGGCTGAGAACGAGGCCCAAGTGAAGGAAGAGTGTCAGGATGAGACAGACTAACGCAGAGAGTCGAGGAGCAGCTGTTCATCAGTTACATCAGGAGGATGAAGGCATCAATTGATCTCGAGGTCAGCACACTGAACAGGCTCCAGCACTGATACAGCACACATAACCAGGAAGAAAAGATCTCTATCAAACATCAGATATACCTACATTTAGATGATTAGGTTGACCTAAGCACCGTACATAGTGTAGGACAGTTGTAATCTAGATGTATTACATAAGGGGATCTATTTATATAACTGTTTTTGTTAGATAATCAGCCCTTTTGCTTGACCTACCTGTTTATCTTTTTCTTCAGAGGGCCTTTGCCCAGAAACCAAGCAGTTGTTATCCTCCACCTCTAAGAAGAAAGGGAAGGGTGGAAGCAAAGGAGAGCCAGCAAATGAAGAGGAGCCCAAAACCGACTCTCAGCCTGTTGGCATTCACTTGCATTTCAAGCGGTATGTCTTCGATCCACATAAAAAGATGGTTCAGTCTTGACCTTTCGTTGCACGCTCTTGAGCCTGGCATTGTGTCACAGTGCTTCAGTGTTTCAGAGGTCGTGTAGAGGTGAGGGGAATACTGGCCTCTGTATCAGAGCTATGATCATTTTATTCTATCAGCCTCTGATGGAGACAGTCTGCTGAAATGCAATGATTGTGGAATGCTGATTTTTTTTTTTTTTTATCTCCCTTTTATGGAGATGGACTTAATCCAGTTTTCTCCATCACAAGGGTGGAAGCTGACCATCTGTCCTTGATGCATTTGAGTTGTCTTAAACAAAAATCACTACTTTTGTTCTTATTTGTAAGTCTGAATCAATTCTTTTGACTTGCAGCAAACTTTCAGTATGTTTCTAATTCAGCTGAGCCTTGATTGGCATAAACACATCAGCTAGCATTACAGAAATACTGAACTCACAGATTTCTACAGATCTCTGTACTCACTGTTCTGCGTCTTGCTCTCCAGCTGGGATAAAGGTCATGTTATGTTTCATTGGCTGTGTGAGTTCAAAGTTATTTGTCCATATTTCAATATTTTTCATTTCATTTTTACTTTAATAGCACTTTGTAAAGCTGCATTTTACCCAGAATAGCAGTTATTCCAGAGGTTGCTTGAGTTGAATTGAATACTGATCTTTACAAAAAGACAAATAAAGCAAACTTGTGCTGAAACTTTATTTCTGACTGATATTTTCTGTGTGATCTATGGTAGTAACCTTGATGTATACAATAAGAATATAATAGTTGTGTGCCAAATTCTATTTGCAGAACAAGCTTAATTCATCAGTAATTATGTACAATTTCTTTTTTTACATAAGCACAATATGAAGCCCTCTCCATGCTCGCTGCAGTTTGTATGTACAGTACCTACGGCGGCATATGTACAACAGTCAAAAGAAAAACTGTATCCATATATTTTATTTGCAATTCCTACACACTAAATATATACTGAACCCTAAACTTTAATGTGTGTCTAACCCACGTTTCTCTCCGGCTAGTTTGTTATGCTGCCATCCGTACTTTGCAGCATAATGGGCACATTTTAAATGAGTTTTCCAGATGTCACTCTTTCCAGAATCAATTCGATACATATACAATCCCAGCTGTAACTAATATCCATAACAAGTTTACCGAACTATAGTATGCCGTTTGAAACTGCCTACTGAATCGTAATACACTAGTCTGCAAAAGCATGATCAACACCTGGTGTGAAATTTAGAAATGGGATCTCTGGAAATTGTGCACGTTTATGTACATTATAGTCATTTTGATACTGGTTTTAAAGTTGCTATTTGAATTGAAAAAGAAATAAATAGGGCTGCACGATTATGGCCAAAATGATAATCCCGATTATTTTGATCAGTATTGTAGGGCTGTCCCGAATACCATTTTTTGGGCTTCGAAGCTTCGGTGAGAAATATTCGAAGCTTCACAGCGCAGCAGGCTGACATGTTCTTCTGTCTGTCTGGCTGTCTCCATCTTCCCTGTTTCAGCGCCCAAGATGGCGCCGCTGCCGCACTACTGTACAAACAGCGATATTCGTCTGAGAATAACTAATAATAATTAATGTTGAATATGAATAATGTTGTGGGATTATTCCATAATTCATCGGCTATTTGGGGATTTATACTTTATTATTTTATAAAAAAAATGACAAAAAACGAAGCATTTGAATACTGCTTTGGAAGTTGATTACCATGGCAACGGTCGAAGCTTCGAAGCATTCGGGTCAGCCCTACAATACTGAGATCCCGGTTATTTATCACCCTTATTCATTGATTTTAGGGACAAAATATTTTTATTGCACTTTCACATGAAATAAACAGACTGCTTTCACTTCCATGTTGTGCTACATTCCTGCTAATGTACAAATCTTTGCATCAAAATAAGACTTAAATAAGGCTCTTCTCCACCTGAAATTATTTCCTTTTTCTTTTTGACGGTCAAAAGGAGTAATATATCAAGTGATACACGCATTTTAAGCATCAATATCGCAGTCGATCATGTTCATTTAATTGTGGGAAGCCAAATTCGTGATTCATATTCGATTAATTGTGAAGCCCTAAAATGAATCATATACTAGAGTATTTAGAGATGGACATTATCTACTGTATGTGTCTTTTATTATGCATATGTTTTAACTTCTTTCTCTTTCACTGTAAGATTTGCCATGTTTGAATGAGTACACCATGAAAGAACAAATAGGAAATAGTAAGAAAAATTTAACAATGACAACCCATGTTGTTGTTGATTGATGGTGCTATTAATCAGCCAGTCAGTGAGAACTGTACGGGGCGGATCACGTCTCTGTGAGTGTTTTTGTGTATGTGCGTGTCCACCCTGTCACAGACGTGTTGTGGGGCGGGGCAGTGAGGGTGCAGGACGCTCAGTATGTAGCGGATGATGTCAGCAAACTGTCCCTGTGAACAGCGACTCTATCTCAGCAGGAATCTGTGGAAATTGGAGGGAGGAGGGAGGAGCAGCAGCAGGAGCAAGAGGGGACACTGGAAGGATTGTTCCTCTGAGTGACAGTCCTTTTAGTCTTATCTCCTCTCGTTCCTCTTATAGAAAACCAGACGGGGGGGAAAAAAAAAATCTCTGTCGCTTTTTACTCCAGTGTCTCTCCAATTTCTCTTCTTCGCTCCACCCCCCTCTTTCATTCTCCATCCATTCCAGTTTTTATTGAAAACCTTTTTCTCTGTCCATTACTGGTCTGATGTCTCTTCATGTCTTCAGCAATGGAAATCATCTTTTAGGCTCCTAAATATTTCCCTTAATGTCATAATTTCACAGGAAGACCATGACGATGCACATATTTGTGCCATTGCTGCAATCATCAGTCATTTGGAGAATAGGGCTGAACAGTTAATCAAAATTTTATCAAAATTGCAGTATGGCGCACTGCAATTTTCAAATTGCAGGAGGCACAATATTTGTTAAAGGCAATGTGTGTCAAAATACCATTTTAAATTAAATATTGTGGTGCTGCAGAGATGTCCTGGCCTACACATCATATTCTACAGACTTAAAAAAACATCTTTGTGTTTGGTAGAGATCCCTGCAAAAATCACACCATAATCATGTTTTTCAATGAAAATGAGAATAATGATGTAAAAATTATTATCCCCTCTAATATTGCAAATCACAATTGCAATATCAGTCAAAATAATCGCAATTAGATATTTCTTCAAAATTGTTCAGTCCTTGTTGGAGATGGATGTGTGTTCAAAAGAGCGTAGATCTAAAAACTAGTAATCATATTAGTCAGATCCATATCTAATATCTTATCTGTATCTTTATCTGCATGTTATCCTTCTTTAAACTATAAAAAAACATACACACTAGTATATAAATTAGCTGAAAGCCATTATTGTCTTGCATTTCAATTTAATTGAAAAAATAAAATGCATTTTGCCTTAATATAATTGTAAACACTGAATCAATTTGCCAATGTGTCTTGTGAGAAGATGATTATTTTCATCCTCCTTATCTTGATAAAGATCCTCTCGCGTTTCATTAACACAGACGCTGTGTACGCCGCGTTTCCCCCACTATGTTTTAACATGCATGCTAATCCTGTTGTGTGTGCGTGTGTGTGTGTGTGTGTGTGTGTGGTGAGAGAGAGACACTGCAGTCCTTTCCGAGCTTAGGTGAGGAGGTTTTGGTGGACTCCGTAATCCGCTTTTAGAGCCGTAGCTGATTGTGGCAGGAGGTAACAGACAGGGAGGCTACGGGACTGCAGCTGGGAGTGTGTTCTCACCTCGGCTCACCGCACACACACACACAGACACACACACACACACACACACTGTCACCAAGCCAGGATAAGAGGTAGACTAGATACCTGACATGGGAAAATGATCACACCTACTGTTCTTCCTGTTCATTTGACCTGTATTTTAGGGCCCAGTGCTCATATTCTTAACTACAATTCCCCGTGATAATTTGATTTTAAATCACTCCTCTTCCACCGTAGAGATAAGACACAGCCAGGATGATTCCCCTTCAATAGCCCTGTCCCTTTTTTCTGGTGACCTCCAGGTCAGCCAGGAGTCGAGGGTCAACATCTGAGCTCCTGAATGTTTATAGATGGGAAACGGTGGCTGATGAGCCGAGATAACAGGCAGCCGTGTAAGAGAAAGAAACAGAGGGAAGGGAACGGCGGCTGGACTATTGACAAGGCGGAGGAGGAGGGCAGGAAAAGAGTTTAAATTGTGGTTCAAGGCAGAGGAGATTGAAAAGACTAATTAGCAGCCGTTTGACTGATAAATGGCTGCAACATTAATTAACAATTTAACCAGTGGGGAGGTGGTTAGACGGCTCTCTTTTGCTCACTTATATTCCCATCTTACTCCAGACTATTATATTCCCTTCTTTATTGTTTCACTTTTCTAGCTTGAAAGTACTTTTTTTCCTCGTTTGTCTGTGGTCGATCCCGTACCAGCTGTGTTTACGTGCCGGTGTTGGTCTTTACTCTACCAGTTTTAACAGTATCACCTCCCTCCGACAGAGATTATGTTTATTGCTGATTATTTGATGACAGAAGCTGTATCAGACAGCTCCGCCGTACTAATGAGCACAGACACAGATAGAATCACCCTCAGCCCCCTCACTCCTCTCAACCCTCGCCTGCAAATATAATTAGCTGTGATTAAAATGGGCATTGTTTAATTAATACCGCCGCAGCCTCTTTCAGTCGACTCCTCCATTTCCGGCACTGCTTATCTCCCATCCCCCCCCATCAGCTGTGGAAGTCTTTTTTTTTTTTACTAATGCCTTTGTAAATCGTGGTCACAAATATGGGCCTGCCAATTATACCTATATTAAGGTGTAACGTCAGACTTGCTTTCACTGCTCCTAAAATAGTTTGAATTCTGGTATTATTTTAGTTGTCAGATCACCACAAAGTAATTGTCCTGCATTGAAAGTAATCCTAAAATATTAGCAGCAAAATGTTCTTAATGATAGTACTCTTATTTATTTATGCATTATTGTGTAAGCAGTGTATTAATGCACTAGCTTGTACCTACTAGGTGTGTAACGATACATCGATCTGGATCGATATATCGATTCAATGATCAACGATCCAATATCATTGATGCAAAGTGAAAATATCGATACTTATCATCTTGGAGATACGCCTTTATTTTGAAATTCCCACTTTATAGTTATTCTTTTTATTAAAAAGAATAGATTGTTTTTCATTTAAATGTCTGGAAGAGCCCAGTAATAAAATTGTTTCATCATATTTTAGTTGCTTTTTGTAAGTTGATATAAACTGTAACTGATTGTGTTAAATAGACATATGACGTCTGATCGTCTCATATCGAATCAAATCAAAATCGTATCATGGCAGACTTTGTGATATCAGCAAATATCGCATCATTGTTCAAAGAATCAATATAATCTTGTATCGTGATGAAACTTATGATTTACACCCTTAGTACTTGTTCTAACTCCTTTATATCCTGTTGGATAGAATGAATTCTATCTATGAATTCAGCCAACCTATGAATCAAAGCAGAATAAAAAGCACAGTAGTGCAGGGAAATAGTGTGGTGTGTTCAAGTAGAAGTATAAGGTTTCACAATACTCAAGCAAACTATTAGTGCCTCTAAATTGTATGGCATTACTTGTTGCTTTGTGCAGTATCAGCAAAATATAAGCTGCTATCAAATGACTCTGTCAAAGAATATATTCAGCGGAGCAGCTTAATGTAACTGCAAGAAGACAAGATTAGATAGTTAGCCTTTGTGTTGCAGCATATATCACGAGTAGCACTCAAGTAACTCTAAACAAGTAGTAAAACTAATATCATATGTTGTTACTGTTAAGATCGAAAGTTACATATATAAGACTGAAAAGGATGAAAATAATTAACCTGTGAACATCCTCACCTTGTATGCCAACAACAAACACCCCAGAGCCTCAGTGAGTCAGCCTCTGTGCTTTTTATTTTTTATTTAGCCTGTATTTAACCAGGTTTGTCCCATTGATATCAAAGATCTCTTTTACAAGGGAGACATAGCCAAGAATAGCAGCAACACAGAGTTTCAACAATAAACATAAAAGCACATAGAATTGAGTAACATTGAAACTTATCAGATAGGTTTTCAATAGGTTTTACCATAGTTTTAAACTCGTTCAGGGTTATTATGTTTTAAGATCCGTCTGTAGATTGTTCCATGCAGTAGGTGCAGAAAATCTAAAAGCTTTCTTTCCCAATTCAGTTCTGATTTTGGAAACAACAAAACACAAAAAGTCCCGCGAACAGAGATTGTAATTTCCATAAATGAAGATAAGTAGGTAGGAATTTTACAAACAATAGCTTTGTAAATAAAAAACATAGCAGTGACTGAGGCGGCGTCTACATAAAGCAGACCAATTCAAAACACAATGGTGGGTAACATATCCACAGTTTGTAATAAATCTCAGAACCCTATTTCAATCAATTTCTGACAGTGGAGTATTTGTTTTGTAAATGGGATAAGAATTACAATAATATGATAACAAAAGAAGAGACCAGTGAGAATCTTTATGAACCTGGTCCAACTGTCTCACTTTGTGATGAGCTGTTGTTTTAATGTGCTGTTAAATTTTGTTTTAATCTGACCATTTCAATTCACAACTTAACTTCTTCTTTGCATGGCCGCAGTAAACATTTCTTAATGAATGATGAATGAAGTTTAGATTTTTAGTGCAGACACTCTGAACCTTTAAGTGTGTCAGTTAGTTTTAAAAAAAAGACCGGAAATTCTGCGATCAGCTACTAAAACCAAATTTCCTTTGCATATCAAAGAGGCTCATTAGCTGTTATGTCCACAACATTATTGCCAGGGCTAAGCAGTACACCCTAATGAAAGAAACACCTTTAAGACCACCATTGTTCTCCCATCACCGCTGAATTGTTTGCATATCTATTCTCGTCTCATTTACACAGACAGAAAAAAAAACATGCAAATTAGTGCTGGCACCTTAATAAAGCAATGTATTGATATACTGCTTCCATACTCTGACACACACACACACACACACACAAACACACACACAACACAAACGGCTGTTTTTTTACTGCCGCTGTCATCCTCTCATCTCCCTCCTCGTCACCTCAGGACGAGGGGACAGTCAGTGAAAGCCTGATGGGCGAAGAATAACAGTCAATCATTAAAGCTGAGCTCAGCATGGTCCAGTTGTCCAGGTCAGAGGTCACCTGCAGCATCACCTTGAAAAATGCCCGCCAGTACTTTGTGCACCTGCCGACGTCACTCACCTTCACATATAGAGGAGAGGGGGATGCAGAGATATATGTAAACATAATCTGGTAAAACTTAATTTTACAGTCTGTACATTTCATGGTAATTAGGTGATAATTAGCAAGGAACCTATTTGAAAATTCTTTGGAATTACTGCCAAATTTCCCCAATGTTTACCTCAAAATACATCAAAAATTACTTTATTATAAACATTATTTAATAATTATATTCCGCTATTTCCCAATAGCTGGTAATTTATTATAAATATTTATAATATATTTATACATTTTGAGGTAAATATTGGGGTAATTTGGCAGTAATTCCAAAGAAATTTCAAATAGGTTACTTGCAAATCATCATCTAATTACCATGAAATTTGCAGACCTGTAAAATAAAGTGTTACCTACAATCTCAACCTGCAGTTGTGCCTCAGAGATGGAGTTGACAAGTGAAAGGAAGCTGAGATGATTCAGTTGTCAGAGAAAAATATGAACGAGATGGAGAACACATCTCCCATAGCCTCCCTTTATCGTTCATCCTCCTTGCATACTTGTTAATCACAGCTATGCTCTCTGTAGTTCACATATTTTTAATCCCATAAAGTAGAACTACAAACTACTGCTGCACTTATGCTACAACTATCATTTTTGCCCTCATATACTATAAATTGAAATAAGACATTATACCGGTGAATTTTGTTTTATTGTTTTATGTTTGAGAAGAAGTTCAGAATTAGCACCAGGCCAATATACTTTTTATTACAGATATATTAGTGTTGGGTAAGTAACAAGATACGGCAGTGCAGAAATGCCAAAGATATCTTTGTGGTATCTTAGAAACAGTGTCACCATCAAATTGTTTGTACACCAGAGAGCACTGACAAATTTATTTTTCAACTATATAATGTCCCGCTCAGTAGATAGCTTGGTCACAATTCTTTTAAAAATTTAAAGGACCATTTGTTTATGTTATGTATTTATGTAAAGCATGACTACTTGACGATATATCATTATCAGATTTTTCAAATATTCTCAAATATCAGTTTTGGTATATTTTATCTAAAATTCAGTGTCCGCCAGGCTCCATATCCGTATGTATGTTGATTTAGTGAAGTTGACAAGTTTATAATTGCTTATAAACTACTAGTCACTTTTTAAAAAATGACGAATATTATCTAAAAGTAAAATAGGCAAAAAATGTCATCCCTGACAACATATTACAAGGCACACTGCTATTTATCACCTGCCGACTTCGTTTAGTTGGATCAAATGTGTGTTTTTCCAAAGTGAATTTACATTCTCTGCAAAACAGTAGGTTGATCTTACTTTCCTCTTGTAATAAGAGTTTTTGTCAAGCTGGCTTTCAGATCCCTGTAGAGCCCTAACTATTATTAAACTACTGAATTTTGGTTCGAGTTCCTGTGTAGGCACAAAAATGTTCCCAATAATTATGTTAAACCAACATAGTAATGAATTTGAAGGAAAGGCCTGAAGCTTTTCCTTTTCCAGCATTGTGTTACTGCTGAGGGGACTTTAAGCGTTTAAAACCGGGGGTCCAGTTCAGCTGAAATTGCTGCTGGTGGGGTCGTGTGATGTGTAGGGTCATGTGAAAAGTCACTTCCACTCTAAAAGATGTCAAAGAGATGTCAACTATTCCTGGATTTTCATGCTTGTTTCACGATCTAATGAAATGTCTTCAGGGGAGTCCATTTGGTCCGCCGCAACCCAGAGGTAGATGTTATGTTTAGATTAGTCGCCAAACATGATAGTCCTAAACAAAGAAACCAGTCCTAACTCACTCCTGATGTGTCATGCTGTCTGTTAGCTTTCTGAATCCACTGAGCCTAAAATATGTTTAGTGAATTATTTTAATTTATTAGAGTAGGTGCAAACAGTATCATATTCATGTCAATGTGTCGAACATAAAAGTCTCTAAATTGTGAATTCCCTCAGAAAAGGAACCGCTCCACAATGTATAATTTTGTTGTTGTTGCGACACATAAAATGTCTTTATTGTTGTTGTCTTCTGCATTGTATTGCATCAAGCCTGAGATAAATGGTAAACACAGATGTGTTATTATGGCGGTTGAATTCAAGTTAAATCTCATGACTAAAATGGCCCAATGACATGTAGTTGTTCAGTAGTGGAGCGAGTATTCAGATCATTTACTTTAAGTAAAAGTAGCAATACCATGCTGTAAAAATACTCCATGTTCAAATCAAAACTAGAAGTCCTCAATGCAGAATAATATATACAGTAGTATTATATATTTTTAATTAGATTATTATTTCTGATGTGTGAATATATTATCAGCATTTTACAGATGAAGCAGGTGGAGGGTATTGTTGGGTAGTTTGAGTTAAAGCAAAGCATTATATTTTGTGAGCATATGTTTTGTCATGTAAAATCTCAATTTGTGAAGTAACTAGTAACTGTAGCTGTAAACGTACAGTATTTCCCATTGTAATCTAGTGGTGTAAAAGTATAGGTAGTATAAGTAGCATAAGATGGAAGTACTGAAGTTAAGTACAAATACCGCACATTTGCACGGGAGTACAGTGCTTGAGTAAATGTACTTAGTTACTTTCTACCACTGTAGTTGTATTAACAAGTTCATCTTAATGGCTATACATTTTGGTAATCAATAACAAGCAGCATATGTTCCGCCGCATTAACTTTAGACAATTCTTCACCTTTTAAAAACAAGCTGCCTTAAGTATTGTTTGGCCACTTGGGGGCAGCATAAACACTCTGTAAACACGATACTGACATATTTTCACCTTTTAAATTGATATGGAGAACTTTTCAGCAAAAAGTTATTTACACATCAAGCAGACACAAGCAACATTAGCATTCATTTGCTGTTCACCTGACGAATGTAAGTCCAATATACGGTCTTATTTTAGCTCTGTTTTGGTCTCCACCAATTCCGGAGGGAAATATCTGGCTCTTTAGCTGCTACATGCTCCACTATGTTCAACAGCTCGTCACTAACGTTGTCTTTCTCCTGTTTGGTGCTGAGCAGGTAGTGTACAGTTTGTTTTTAAGAGTTTTATTTTGGCTAACAGACTGATGAGAGCGGTGAGAGTGAACCAAAACAGTAACGTTATGGGCCTGAAACCAAAACCAATGAGCTGAAAGACGCTAAAATGCTCCATAGAGATGAGTCGAGTGATAATTATCTGTGGCTTCATCATTACGTGCGACCCTTTCAAATGTAGTTATTTGATCCATTGTGAATATAAAAAAATTGATTAATAGCAGCTTTAAAACACTGATTATTAGGAGAAAACCTCTCACTGATGCACAAGTGGTATGACAACATTTATATCCGTGGGGACTGAGTTGCTGGGCTACTGTTGTTATGAAGGTGCATATATTTTTTTTAATGTATTCATATAAATATTTACATGTATGTGACAGCTGCTGCACTGCCATGCAGTGTTTTGGTGCCACAGAAAACCAAAAGCACACTTAAGAACCTCAGACTCTCAGCTGTAGGAAACCACAAATGGTTCTTTAATTAACTGTTTACAGATTTAGAGGTTCTTCATAGAGTAATATGCTAACATACCATATTAAACCCACACAAACCTTTATACTTTCTTTTTTTTAAGCAAACACAAGGTTATCAGATTAAAGGATATTTATTGTGCCCTTAGGTCTACGCTGTGTGTACTGTAATGGGCCGACGTGTATACAGAGTTAATCCTGGACTGACAGGCGGGGACAGTGGGGTCCTGACGGGGCCGGGGGGCTCAGCGTCTGCAGGGGGACCCAAACATGGCTCTGGTTCTGTCTGGGACCCGTCTGAAAGCCCGGCACTGTCAGGCTGGCCCAAACACTGCCTGATGGGTGCTTTTAGAAGAGCAGAGTGAGTGACGGAGGTTTAGAGGAGATCTGACACTGCAGCCTGTGGTGCTGCTGTTTATGTATGTATGCTAGCCCTCCAAAAACTGTGTTTATGAAAACAGTGGCCCGCTGCCCATCAGATACGAGCGCCGGGGCTGGGACAGGGACAGCTCCTCTGAGAGAACCATAAGGAGACAGAAAGACAGACAAAGACAGAGAGAAAAAGGGACACTGAGACAAACAGAACATGTAAAAACAGGGTTTCATTTGATGTACGTAAATGTGATCTGAAATAACTTCTAAACCAGTTTTAGCAAAAGCTCTCTCTAACTATTTTTTCCCTTTTTTTGTCTTGTCCTCTCTCTTTCCAAATGTTTGAGCTAAACTCTAGAAAAAGTAGAAAGTACTTTGCCTCTCTCACTAATCCCCTCCTGCCTTTAATTTGATTTTTTCTTGCCCCTTCGGTTGTCTTCCTCCTTAATTAGCTCATATCCCTCTGGTTTGCCAGATTGAGGGTGTTGACATGCACACGGCACAGCCCCAAATCAAATAAATATACTGCCCTCCCAACCACTAACACACTTTCTTACTTATTCTACTTTCAAGGAGCCTAAATTGCATTTCAGTGCCCCCCCCCCGCCTGTTGTTTTTTTCGCTGCTTGCCCACTGGCTGCTGCAATAATCTGTTGTTTTCTGTTTGAAGTGGCAGATGCAGAGTGGAGAACCTCGCCGTTTATGATTATTATTGTCATTTTCTATATTTGAAATTAAGTTTACTGTAATTTGCATTGATAATTGTGTGTAAATTGTCATGTAAACAAACTCAAAACACTTTGTTTTATTGTTCTATATGTTGTTTTTCTATTAATACATTGCAGTGACAGCCTCCACGTTGTGTACGGTTTTGTACGTCATTATGCTCACACACTTTTCCTCTAAGTTTATTTCACTTGTCCTTGATCATTTTAGTGCTATCAAAGGAAAGCGGAGGGAAAACTGCCTCTCAAAGTTCACATTTCAAATATTTTAATTGTTTTATGCAGCTTTCATTTATTTTTCTAATAATCCCCTGAGGCGGCTGGAAGACTGTTTACTGTCTTTGATTTGCAGTCCTGTAGCTTTTACTTCAAGCGTTAATTAACCTTCAAATGGAGAAATTATAGCCGGCACACAAGTATGCGCCTGACAACCACACACACACACAAACACACAGACGGCAACAATGGAAGAGAGCTTTTTTTTTCTGCTTTTCATCTGAGATCTCCCTTCCTGCGTCTTTCTCTCTCAGACTGGTACGCACCAGACTTTACAACATGCAAGTCGACATTTATTCTCCCTCTCTTTCTCCTCCTCGCTCCTTTTGTGCACCAAAGTCTGACTCAATCTGGGCCTCCGGATTCTTTGAACTTCTGTCAGCGCAGAAATAACATTACAGGTTCAAAGACAACGGATATCTGTTTTCTGCTCAGAACCAGTTAATCTGCCTGCCTTTCACTTCCGTTTGTCTCTCTCTCTCTTCAGTTCCTTTTCGTCCTATATGTCATCATCGCCTTTTTTTCTCTTTTTTGTTCACTTCTTACATATCTGGTAAAACATTGTATTATTTTGATATAGGCTCTCATTAGCTGTTCAGTTTAATTAAAAGAGCTCATTCATATGAAAATGGGACGCTGATAGTGATTTCCTTCCCTAGCAACAATCGCTAACCTTGCACAGCAACTCTTAATTAGAAACCGGCTTGATTGACATTGCACTCTACACACTTATACACACATGCATACATAAGCGTTCTGTAAAACAATATAATATACCTCTGACATGTGTAATAGCAGTAATACTAAGAATGTATCATCTGCAGTTAAACTAATACAGGATATTTTTAGTTAAATCAATAATATACACACTCTCAAAAGCTCTATTGTAATGTTTTTAAGGACATTATATTATCGGTATATATATTGCTTCTCCTTTGGCCCTCTCCTCATTTGTTTCCTGGTCACGCCTCACATTGTCAGCGCTCTGATAGGTTAATTCATGCAGTGTTTACTGTCCTGAAAAGATTCCCATCAGGCCTTTCTCCCCTCTGTCTTGCCTCTACCCCTCGCTCCTCTTTTCTCTGCTTCATGGCTGCATATTAATAATCAGGTGTGTGTACATAACATCATTGCGAGGAGACAACAGAGGAGCAGAGGCCATTCGAGGGTGACACTGAACGGCAGATACAGCGACTGATTGCACAAAACAAAATATCTCCTTCTCTTCTTTCTTCATCTGATTCCACATCTGCGTCCTGAAGCATCAGATGGCCGGTTTATTATGTTACTACTCTCTATAAGACGTATCAGTCCTCGAAACACACAAATACACACAAGTACACACAAGTTATATGGGCAAAATTACCATGCATTTTGAGATATGTACCTATCCACTTTTCTGATGATCGATTGTTGTGTAACACTTAACTTTTACCCCCCTATTAAGCATTTATAAGCAGTATGCAACAATTAATCAATTAGTTGTTAACTATTAAATTAAGTAATTGGAGAAATTGAAAAATTCTCTGATTCCAGCTTCTTAAATGTGAATATTTTTTGGTTTCTTTACTCCTCTATGACGGTAAACTGAATATCTTTGAGTTGTGGACAAAACCAAACAATTATGATGTTATCATCGGCTTCGGGAAACACTGATCGACATTTTTCACCATTTTCTGACATTTTATAGACCAAATAACTAATCGATTAATCGAGAAAATAATCGACTTAAAATAATTGTTAGTTGCAGCCCTATTTAATAAGGGTTTATAACACATTGCAATGTAGTTGTAAGCTTATGTACAGACAGATTTTTTTTTTCACAAGTTTTTATTAATTTATTTTTAAATAACTCATATGAAGCATCCATAACTGGCGTGTAAACAGTTCTCTTACAGCATATTATAAAACATTTATACACAATCTTGTATAATCATTCACAGGCAGGTTTAAACTGTTTATTAATGTGTTAAAAACTCATGAAGATATTGGAAATAGTTTGATTTCTAAAAATAGTCTTAACTTGAGGTCCACCTACGAGATTTCTTCCAGAGCTTACAGCTACATCTTTTGGCCTTCATCGGCGGACGAATTGCTCAGTTTGCTCAAGAAAACATACTTTGAAATAAGTATTAACAACAAGCATTTCATTAATAAATACAAGTAATGGATATCATAAATAAATTCATAACATTTGATTTTCACATCTGTGTTATATTATGCTGTCAGTCATTATACACCCGTTATGGATGCTTCACAGATTGTTGTTGACAAATACATAAATTAACACTCATCACTGCTTAGAAGTACACTAGTGTGTTATAAACTTGTTTTAACTGCTTAAAAATGCCAAATTATGGGGTTAAAGAAAAGTTTTAATAATTAGGGTTATTTTTTTAAAGGCCATGTCAAGTTTGTTTGCACAGTCCAGTATCACACGTACAGCGTCTCAGTGGACTTAAAGCTCACATCAGCAGCAGGTCACAAATAAATTCAGCTTCTATAAATGAAGATATTTTGTGTGATAATAACCTAACCCAGAAAGGAATCACACAAATGATCAAGAGTGTTAATTTTGAAATACAGCAAACGTTTCTTCATTTTTAAAAAATGTGTCTTATATATTTTTTTGCATTTCTTTTCAAAAATATGTAAACATGGCATAGACTATTTTTTAAAAATTATTATTTCCCCTCCTTTCTTCCTTTGTTGTTGTATTATTTTTTAATCTATAATTTCAATTATGATTAGTTTTACAAACAAACAAGCTAAATGTTTTTCAAACTCTTCATTCATACATCCAAATATACCAGCGGTATAATTCATATGGCCAAACAGTACAGATTTAAGTTTTAAAGTTAAAAAAATACAACTTTTACTACTAATGAACCATCACTGTTACTTCTTATCTCTTTCGTATGTTTCACGAAGCTCAGTTTGTATAGCCTCACAGGTAATTTTCCCAGACACACAAACAAACAAACAAACATGAGCGAGCATATAAATAACTAATTATGAATTCAGCCTGTTTGGGCCGGTAGCTTCACATGCCACCAGCGGGTCCGACTGTCTGTCTGCTCTCTGGAGAAGAGGACCAAACTGAAAAATCAGATTAGACATACTCTCCACTCTTATGCGTTACTCCGAGTGTGTGCGGATGGGAAGATTTAATGGAGGATTGGGGTTGAGGGGTTGTCTCTTTACTGATGTCAGGCCCAAGGCTTAAGGGTAGTGTCCCACGGAAATGAGCCATTAAATTTGAGGATTTATTTATTTTTCTCCTTCCCCTTCTCCCTCTCTGCATTTGGCATGGGGTGCAGAAGTCAGGCAGACTGTTTGGGAATGATTTGGGGCGACGGGACGACGGCCCCTGCGGTAGACCAGCCTGTGAGTTAGATTTCATAAATAGAAATGCAGCTCCGATTATCATGCTTTTATTATTTAATCAGCAATATCTGGGAGGGGGTTGGGTGTCTTGAATGCTTCCGATTTGCCCAGACAGTATTTCAAGCATGTAACTGGATCTCTTCTTGTCACAGACAGACGTTTGCAGTAAAGTTAAGTGTGCAAACCATTGACTCTCTCACTGGCCTTCTCTTTTCTGCTGTAGTTCTCCAACTTCCAGCACTTGACTGCAGTTTTGTTTGGGGTTCTTGAAAAATAAGCTCCAGACGTACAAGTGCAGGCCGGTTTCAAGCAGATAGGAAGATTACACAGAAGTGAGGGATGTGGTTGAAGTTACGGATGAAGTGTTGCTTTATCAGCCAGCGCGAGGCCATGATTGGCGCGCTGAGCAGACCTTTGATGTGAGTTGTGATCCAGACGGCGAGGAGGTGAGCTATCACACAGCAGTGATGAGGGGCGATGGAGTTTAGACACAGATGAGCAGCACAGAAACGCCAAAACATACTCAAAACCACAACAAGCAAATCTACTGTGAATCACAGCTACAGAACCTCTGGAAAGAGAGGACATCTTCTGGTCTGGTTTAGGATTGTAATGGTATACCGGTATCAAGGTATACCGTAGTATGACAGTTGGCGGTTTTCATACCGTGTACATTTGCTTATCTACGGTATTAAGTAAAACCGACACAAGTGTGTGTATGTGTGTGTGTGAGAGAGAGTTAAAGGTACAGACAGGAGCATCCTGGCTGCTCTGTCGTGCATGAACAGTGTATGTTAATTGTTAATAATCATAGGACATTTTAAAAGCTCACAGCTGATGTTAGTTTTCATTTAGTAGTTACTTACACGCTATAGTGCTGCTAACTTGTAAACTAACACGCTTTAGTTGCATAACATATTATAGTTACATGCTATTTTTTTTAATCAGGTTTATAATTCTGTTTATTCTAATTTTGTTCTCATTCTTTTAAGAGTCATTGTAACTGATAATAATAATATTACTGCTACTACTAGTACTAATAAAACATAATAGTGTAATACCATGATACCGTGAAACTGGGATATTTTCTGAGATGCTTATCATACCATGAAAATCATATACCTTTACAACCCTAGTCTGGTCTTTTTTTTTTTTTTTATTCCTACAGATTTTCCTACAGATTCTTCTTAACCATAACTTGTTGATCTTATCAATCACAGATACATAATTAATTAATTAAATACTTTTTGTTCTCAAATGTGATGATTTTCTGCTTTTCTCTTGTTTATATGTTTTAGATTCAATTTCTTTGGTTGGTTGGACAAAACTGGAAGAGACGTGATGGAGATTTTTCACTCTTGTTTGACATTTTATTCACTGAATGGTTCATGGGTAATCTGAAAAAAGAATCGATAATGAAAATATTCAGTAGTTGGCTATGCGTAACCCATCCAATAGTCAAATCAAAGGTTGTAAATCATTTTATAAATTTTTAAAATGCTCACATACAACATGCAATAGAAAGTGACAGTGTAGGGAGAAGAAGAAGAAGAGAGAGTGTTGTCAAGCAAAACAAAGAATGCTTTCAACAAGCTGAACTGACAAACCTCCATCTCAGGTTGACGTAATAAATACAAACTGTAAAACACCCACTGTACACAGTTTTCTTACTGGCTGTGTTTTCTGTAAACACCAGCAGTGAAACACTGAAGTTTGTCCGTCATCCACCATTTCAGAGACCAGAAGTTGACACATTTATATTTAGCACTGCAGTACTGTATGTTTGTTGTTTTGTAGTGTATGTTTTTGCAGCAGTGATTTGGATCGCCCAGAGTTCATGTGACATGGTGGTCATTGTCATGGTCTGATCTCTCTGTGTATTAACCTCCATAATCCCAGTGTCTGTTTAATAAGATGTGCTGTTGATTTGAAGCCCCGGTAAACTCCGAGGGCAGAATAGACTTCAGGATCGTTTCATGTGGGAAGAGTTAGCTGACTGGCTCACTCATCTGGATGTTGTTTTGATTTATGGAAGACACATCTTGGTTCACTCGTTCATTTTCTTGCCGTTTCTTTCCTCTTCATCCTAATGAAGCAGAACTGTTTCCAAACACAAACATTGTTGCTCGGTTCCTCTCATCTTCCTCCTTGTGTCAGTGGAAGTGTTCCTCATCTCTCCTGCCTCCTTTGCTGTTTCTCCTCATGATTTTTAGTAACCCTATATTTTGATAGTCCAGTGCTGATTTTTAACTATCAGGTGACAAAACAACAATGTTCAACAATGTAACACGCGTCTTTTTGTTGCATCTGGGTTGACGCTGACAACCCTAAAGCAACATTTATCTTTCTAATCCTAACTTCAGTCCAAGATTAATTCTAAAGCCACTATAGCTATACATTTCTTTTATGACTTATGTTGTTGTTACATGCTATTCAGATGGCAACCTCCGGTTCTACAAAGTGAAGCCAATGCTGAAGTGCCTTAAACTTGCATTCTCTCTAATAGCCAGCAGGGGGCGACTCCTCTGGTTGCAAAAAGAAGTCTGATTGTATAGAAGTCTATGAGAAAATGACCCTACTTCTCACTTGATTTATTACCGCAGTAAACATTGTAAACATGAGTTTATGGTCTCAATCGCTAGTTTCAAGTCTTCTTCAATAGAGCATGATGTTCATTTGGTAAATTATGGTCCCATTTAGAGTCAAATAGACCATAAAGCAGGGGATGCTTTAAGGCGTGGCTACCTTGTGATTGACAGGTCGCTACCACGACGTTGTCCGGTCTGGGAGTTGTCCGTGTTTCCGTCTTACAATTGTAACCCTTTCACAGTGTTTTTTCAGTTCATGAAAGTTAATTATAACATTTTGGTCACCAAAAATGTCTTACTCAGCGTTCGGTTGTACTTAGTTTCACCCTCTTGTGTCACTTCTGGTTGGTAAAAAACCAAGATGGCGACAGCCAAAATGACGAACCCAACCAATGGGTGACGTCACTGTGACTACGTCCACTTCTTAGTCTATCGGGCTACTTAAAGACACATTACAGTCACTCGATAATGAGAATTATAATAAACATAAACACATGAACCATCTCTGTAGATACAGTGGGGTTATATACATTATTTACAGCAGCAATTGTTGGACTGCCCACTATTGCACTTAAGACTACACAGAGATTTAAAACAAGTGCTTTTTGCATGAAACAATGATAGAATAGTAAACAAAACAAAAGTTCCTATGGGGACGCTATCAGTACCGCAAACCGACTATGATGTATACCATTGTTACATACCATTACAGCGTCTGATGGACAAAAGTAATAACCACACATTGGTAATGTGAACAGACTCATGCTGTAGCAGAACCTGGTTGTCTGTTTGGTGGTACTAAAGTCAAACTACTGTATATGCTGGTTATCAAAAATAGGAGCACTTTTATGTGCTTGTGTGCTTTATACTTAAAGCACTGCTATGCCCTGTTCATTATATTATATTCATTATACTGCTGAGAGACTATAGATTACCGAGGGCATGCAGTGTAAGTTCACACACACTCTCCTGCCATCCTACTCCAGTTTAGATGAAGGGATGAAAGAGGACAAAAAGCTCTCCATCCTTATCTTTCTCTGTCTGTCTCTGTCCATCCTATTATCCTGCTCAAACACGCTTTAACTATTTTCTTACTCTTTTATGAGTCTTAACCTCTGCATCCCTCTCTGTCGATTATTCTTGGACTGTGTTAGTGATGCTGTTCCTTGAGCCTTGGTTAACTGTCCTGCTGTATTTTGTTACTCTGGATGATTTTCCCACAGGGTTTTTTAAATTGCTGTTTCTTTTGTATAAATATAAATGAAGCGCTGGAGTTCGGCCGTTTGCAATTTGATTAATTAGAACATGTTGAATAATAATTTCTCACTTCAGCTCCCTGTGAAAACACTGCAGGCGAGGTATGTAAAGCGACGTGAGCGCAACTGACTGTACGCACACAAATAGGCATGCACGTAATTGCTACCACAGGAGGAACGGACACATGTAGACATTTACAATCAGGTTGCCCTACTTTGATCCGTCGGTCCAGGCCTCCAGGCTTTGAAAACCTCTCAGTATCTCGCTCTGAGCGCAGACCATATGTTATTGTGGCAAGTCTAAGTGTAATATAGATGCTTAATGACATAACTCCCACCTGGAGAAGCAGGCTTTGAACAGCCATTATTAAGCCTGGTGCAGAGATAAGGCAGCCATTAGCCAAGCGTGATCATTTCATGGCTACTGCAACAATAAGAATGACAGCCCCTCAACGTTAACTGCACCCACTGAGATACGCTGCTTTCTCTTTTTTAGGCATGTCTGCAGGGACGTGGTGGAGGGTATTGTGTGTGGGTCAGAGGCCGTTTTAAATAAGCAATAAATGTTAAATCTGCCTGACATCTTCAGTATCCATTACTGCAGAGAGCATGCTGGGGAGGAGACGGAGACGAAAAAGCGGGAGTGAAACTGGTAGACGGAGGAGATGAGATCAATAGAGGCAGAATGGAGGATTGATTCAGGCTCTTAGATCTTTCAGATTAGTGGCTCGATTAGAGACAAATATGGAGGCTTATTCATGTGACCTTAGCAGTGACAGCCTGAACTAAGTGGTCATAGAGTAATTACATTCAAACCCCAATATCCCACTGATGCTGGAGATTTGGAGATGACTGCTGCGCTGGATTTTCTAGAATCTTACAGGACAAAAAATGTTTGTATGGCCCAGTTTTTGACAAGGCTGGTGCACTATGTCACTTATGTTGCTCTGTACTGGAGATTTAACACTCATGCTAGTCTTTTCATTGGTCAGTGGGACCACAAAATCTTTTGAATTTGACTTCTAAGCTTGAGGGCAGTTTCTGTTTTCCAGCAAAATGTGTTTCCAGCAGACACTGAGGCGTTTAACGCAGCAGTTATGAACAATAGAGGCTTCATGCGGTCTGCAGCATGCAAACGTAAGCAAATACACCATGTGTGCAAGTCAGTGTGTTATTTGTTGACTCTTCTGTAAGGCAAGTTTATTTGTAGAGCACAACTACAAGGCAATTCAAAGTGCTTAAAAGGGCCAGTGTGTAACATTTCAGCGGATCTATTAGCAGAAATGAAATATAATACTCATAACTATGTTTTCATTAGTGTATAATCACCTGAAACTAAGAATTGTTGTGTTTTCGTTAGCTTAGAATGAGCCCTTCATATCTACATAGAGAGCAGGCTCTCTTCACTGAGTCCGCCATTGCATTTTTAAGTTACCCGAAGGCCACCATAGTTCTCCGACACGCTTGTGAAAGTGTAAGAGTACACCGCAGAGTGCAAAATCGTGGTACCGCCAGCCGCTGTCTGACTTCTGTTGCTTGTAAAGTTGTTATTATGGTAAGGATGGCCTCTGAGCGAGGCGAACGGCGTAACCCATAGACTGTGTATAAGAAGTGGACGTAGTCACCCTTGACGTCACCCATTGGTTTGTGGACTGCCATTTTGACGTTTCGAGTTCGGCATTTTGGCCATCGCCATTTTGTTTTTTGTCCGTCGCCATCTTGTTTTTTTGCAACCAGAATTCACACCAGAGGGTGGAGCTAAGTACAACCGAATGCTGAATAAAACGTTTTTAGTCGACCAAAAAGGTTATAATTAACTGTCATGAACTGATAACACACTGTGAAGGGGTTAAAGTTCTAAGACAAAAACACGGACAACTCCCAGACCGCTCAGCACCGTTGTAGCAACCTGTCAATCAATAAACTGAGTTTATGGTCTCAATCGCTAGTTTCAAGTCTTCTTCAATACAGCATGATGTTCATTTAGTAAATTATGGTCCCATTTAGAGTCAAATAGACCATAAAGCAGGGTATGCTTTAGGGCGTGGCTACCTTGTGATTGACAGGTCGCTACCACGGCGTTGTCCGGTCTGGGAGTTGTCTGTGTTTTTGTCTTACAACTTTAACCCTTTCACAGTGTGTTTTCAGTTCATGAAAGTTACTAAACTTTCTTTTGTCGACTAGAAATGTCTTATTCAGCATTCAGTTGTACTTAGCTCCACCCTCTCGTGTCACTTTTGGTTCCAAAAAACCAAGATGGTGACGTCCAAAATGGCGAACCCGAGGGTTCAAAACGTCAGTCCACAAACCAATGGGTGACGTCAAGGTGACTACGTCCACTTCTTATATATAGTCTATGTGTAGACCGTAGATATACTATAGTGCGGTCCTTGTGTTGACATGGATACAGTGTCTGTACTCCACTGATGTAGCCTGTGTCCTGTGTAATTAATGCAGCTGGCGGGTTGTTTGTGATTGGCAGGTGAAGTTTGCTTCTGTTGCCCACACTGATACGACTGCAAGAGATATACGACAACAAACAACACTTACAGCGAGAATTAGCGCGAGGAAACCCCCTTTCTACCATGCACAATGCTTCTGTGCGGACGGCCATTTTAAATTAAATGAATAAATTTGGAAGCTTAATTATTTTTGGTGCTTTGAGCTATTATTCTCCTCTATGGGAAAGTGAGGGATGAGATGAGAGAAAGGGAGAGGATATATGATCCCTAGAAGACAAATGTATTTGCTCAAAATCTCTTAATTTTTTTTTTTTCACGTCTTGTGTCTCTCCTTCAGTCCCCGATAGGCATAACTTTATTTCTTTCACCCGTCATTAGATTGGCTCGAAAACAAACTCAATTAACCTCATTTCTGCCCTTTAATCGTCTATTTCTAGAAGACATCCAACACACACAGATATGTGTAACTGGCTCTGATACTGGTACTATAATGGTAATAGTGTAGCGTTAATGTTAAAAAGCAGTCGTAACAACAGCCTTAATGAGAGCATAGAGTCGTTATTAACCGCAGCCTGTCAGCCTCTCCACTTTCAGCCCCACACATGGTGTTTTTGGCCAAGTGTAATTCAATCAATTCACACTAACTTTCTCCTCCTCCCCTCTTTTCCTGCTGAACTTGCTAGGTCATGTTCTGTGGCTCGTATGTTTGATTGAGGCCTCCCTCTCGTGTCTGGACGAGAGGGGAGGTGGGCTCCGCGGGGAGAGACGGCCCGGTCGCATCGGGACTGAACTTCCCTGAGCTGGGAAACAATTACAACTCCCCCCTCCTCATCTCCTCCTCCTCTTCATTTCTCCTCCGTCTGTCCGCCACTATTCTTTTCTTTCTCTCTCTTGCGTTAACACTCTGTCTCTTCCATCCCAGTCCTGGGGCACTATATACCCCTTTATTTATTTATGTATCAGGAGACGGAAATGGACTCCCACCCAGGGAAGAGGGGTGAGAGGGAGGTGAATTGGGAGTGCGTGCACATGGATGTGAGTGTGTGTGTGTGTGTGTGTGTGTGTGTGTGTGTGTGTGTGTGTGTGCACACAGACATACAGTATATACAGTATGTGTTGTGATATACGGAGTGAGATGCAGTATTTAAAGGTACCGTGTGGAGTTTTTGACCACTGGTAGTACTACGGGGCCAATACTGACTTAACTCAACTGTACAATAATTTGTGCAATAATTCAACTGTGCAATACTCTGGCATTAATACCGCATATATACTGTACATTTCAAGAAATATTCTTATTTAATTTATACTTACACTATAATTGCATTTATATTTAACACACTTAATAGATCTGATTCTGATTCTGAAACGGAACTTTTTTCAAGTACATCCCCGTTTAGTTTGCATCATGAGGATGCATGTGTGAGCGACCTCATACGCTATCCTGTTGCCGCTTACTCGCTATTCTGCTGATTTATAGTTGGCGGTGGTAACATGCAAAGAGTAGGAAGGTGCTAACAAAGGCAGCGAAAAAGGAGACTGCTAGCTAGGAAACATAGCTTTAAATATACGTGAAAATATTTCAATTGCAAATGTTTTATGAGGAAGGAAATGCATTCAACATGTTTGTCAGGCCTCAAGGATACACACAAAGAATACAATGAGTAACACTGAAAGTAGACATAACTTTGTTTACATGAAAACTCTCCAGGGCGCTCTTAATTCATATCATACACGTGTCGTGCATTTTGCAACTTGAAGAGCAGACGAACCATAGAGGATGTTGCCATGGCAGCAGAGCAGTCTGCTTCCTCTCATCCTTTTAGTTTTTGATTTTTGTTTTTGAAATTTGTTTTTAATGTTCACACACACACACACATTTTGAGCCCCTTTAATGTGAGCACATTTTCCAGAGAAGAGTTTTAAATTGTTGAAGAAAATGCCCTCGGCCGAAAAGTCTCAGCCACAAAAAAAATACAGAAAAATCAACTAAAATGGAAAAGACAAAGAAAAAAAATGAAGCAGGCTGACCATTAGATGAGAAGTTCTGATTGTGTCGTGCACTTCCCAGCTCCTTCCTGTACGCGACCTTTGCCTGACCTCCGGGAGACCCGTTTCAAAGAAGTCAAGGACTTCTGCTCTGCCGCTTCGGGCTCGAGTTGGAGGAAGACGGGGTGAGCTGAGGTTCAGAGTGCCTGCTTTCTGTTCGCACCAGAGCGTACGTTATCACCTCCATCACTGCGGCACGCTGTTGTAATTGCAGCCTGTGATCTCTTTCTGGCCGAGCCTTCATTTTTTCTGAAGGTCTTTCAAATGTTCTCCTCCGCCCTGTTGTCACCCTTCAACCCTTTCACTTCAAATACTTGAAAAGAAAATCAGGTTCTTTGCCGAAGGAACACTAACGTAACGTTTGCCAAGTCTGAGTTTGAACTACATGTGTGATTTATTGTAAACATCACAAATAATAAGGAACCAGCCAAACAGTGAATCAGGCTTGATAATGTTTGATTTCTGTTGTAGTCTGCTTGACATCGCTGGACTTTGTCAACTGCTGCTCTGTCAGAGTTTCGGATTTGGGGGGGAGTATTTGAGATACTTTGAATATATTACAGTCTCAGCTTTCCAAAGAAAACATGCTTTGCTGTAAGTTTGTACTGGCTGAGGCAGTGGCATGCAAAATGTATGAGATATGTAGCAAAGTCATGGTTTAAGTGTGAGCTGTGTTTTGTAACTACTCTTAAAGATACACAAATGTTTGTTAAATCTCAATTCAAAGAAAAAAAACAGTGTTTTTATGTACAAATTTACACATCTGTTTGAGTCTATGGGCATCGAGACTTTGTATTAAATGACCTTAAATCAGACTTTAAGTTAAAACACAACTGGTTTGATAGATTTGGGATGACACAGTACAAGTAATTCTTTTCACAATGTGAGTGTAGTTATGTGGTGAGAGAGTGAGAGGTTGGCTATTCGTGGTTCATGTTTTAAATACGCTGAATATTAAACTAACTCAAAAATATTACATTTAAAATCACAGTGAAATGTATGGGAATTGTTATAATTTCCAAGTTAATAGTTATGATTGAAATAATTCAAACTGCTTATTTTAATGCAAAAATAATTTCAGAATGTGTCTTGGCCTGTGTAAATATTTATTCTGTACTGTATTTTACTGTAATAAGACCAACTTTTATATTTTTATTGAACCAACTTTGATTGAAAAAAATAAAATAAAAACAGCCTGTGACCTGGATAGATCAGGATATTACAAACTTCAGCTAGTATTATTCACAGTAAAAAATGTGCTTATGCTGCACCAATGTGTGTGTGTGTGTGTGTGTGTGTGTGTGTGTGTGTATTTGCATGTGGTTTGCGTGGCTCTGAGGCTGCAGCTCATCACCTGCAGAGCCAGGTCTGCTTCCTTATCACTTTGTTCCTCTCCGATTGGCTTTTATCGGCCCTCTGAGCTCTGATTGGTCTTTATCTCTGAGCCCAGCTCTGATTGGGAGGTCATAAAGCCTCACTGCAACGGAGCGTAAATAGCCTGATAAAACACACTGATACCAGAGTTCAGCTCCAACGCTCTCATAATACTCCACATTATATCCTGACCCTCATCCTGTTTCCACCAGATCCTCGCCCTCTCCATCCATACGCAGTCCCACCTTTAATGTTACGTAACGTGTAATTTAATGAGTTCAGTACATGAACTGAAAGTAGCTTTTAATAAAGAGTAATGTAGTTTTTGTTCTGTAGTAGACATGGGTGGAATATAAGTGTAAGGACACTTTAGTACACATTTTTGGTACTTGTGTATTTCCATTTTGAGGTACTAAATTTATTTGTCAGCTTTACTAGTGAATTTACAGATTACTAGACACCATCTTGCGATGGGATCACACCAGTTACGACACGAAATCGGACCAGGGGCACAAAGTGGGGGCAAGCGGCCCCCTCCTCACTTCCTACCCCCCTACATCTGGCGCCCTTGCTCGGACTACGCCCATCTTCGAACTCTGCCTTGATTTTGATCTTAACTACACACCTGTAAAGTTTCAAGAGTGCATCTTGCACGGCTGAGACGCAATCGCGGTGACAAAATCTGTCCACAGACAGACAAACAGACATATAAACACCTGGTAAAGTTCTCTAAACCTCTTCTGTGGTAGTTCCTGCTACAGTCGGTGTCTCCACAACCACACACCATGATGACACACACACAGACTCACAAGGTGAAAACAATACCAGCGTCGTTGTCTCGGCTAGTAACAATTTTACATAGAAAACATATGATAATATTATACAATATGATGCATATTTAAACTATTCAACAGTGTATAAAATAGTTAAAACTAGCTCCACATCGACCAACTATGTTTGTAAAATGCTGCTTACACAATAATGCATCAGTAATAATAATCCAATAATATAATAAAGATTAGTAAAACACTTGCGGGGGCCATTTCTCTGAATTATGAGTATGTTTACTTTTAATACTTTTACCTATTTGTGACATTTTCAATGCAGAACCTACTCTTATATCTTACTCTAAATGAGTAAGACACTGATATGCAGATTTCCAGCTGATATGAGTTAGTCTATACCAAATTAAATTAATTCTTACATTATAGTAGCTCATATTTCCAGTTGCCATTTTGCCAGAAATGATTGATTTATGTATTACTAGCCTTATTGTATTATAGCCAAACTGAACACAGATTTAGGACTGTAAATCCCAACCCACCAAACTTAAAATTTTCTGTTTCAGAATTCACAACCTAATCTTCTCTGAAATATTGTTCTTTATCGCCACTGAGAGCTAATTTCAGTAGTTCCACCTTTTGTCTTCAAGATATTCCTGTAGTGAAATATGTACCTCTAGGGGGTAGTAGTAATCAAGAATGGTTACCCAGTGACTGATTAGTGTGTGTGTGTTGCTCTAAAAAGAGAGAAAATAGAAAGAGAAGAAGGAAATGAGGAAAAGAAAGACACGTTTAATCTTTCCAGAGGATCCAATGCATTCACATAAAAACACTGGCTCTTTTACTCTCCAAATGCTTTTCTAAAAGTTCTTCAGAGAGTTTGGACAGATTATTTATCAGTGATTCTGTTTGTTACACTTGTATGTCCTGTTTACTGGCAATTTAAATAACTATAAATCTATAAATCCTATAGAATACAGTGTCATGTGATGTCAGAGGAGAAAGTGGATGTGTGTAGCCAGGGTTAAAAAAATATTCTTCCCCTGTTTAATAATGTTCTCTTCTTCATTCTCTTCTTCTTTTTCCCAAAACTGTGATAGTAAAAATCTGCTGTCTGATGCAGAGATGAGTGCATACCATGTTTGATGTGTGCAGACAGTCTCACTCAAAATCTTTGAAAATCAATCTTTTAGGTGCTATACATCCTACGGTTCCAATATATATGTCACTTTTCATACTTAAAAACACATTACGGCAGCAGGAGCAAAAGGAGCATTGACTTCACTTCACATATAGTGGATTCACATAAAGGGTGAGCATTCACATATCTTCTTCCTCGATGAAGAAGGTAGAGCCCGAAATGTCCTTGTGTTTAGTGGACTGTTGTAGATCTGCAACTAATTATTATTTTCATTGTCAATTAATCTGTCGATTATGTTCTTGATTAATCGATTAGTTGTTTGGTCTATTAAATGTCAGAAAATGTTGATCAGTGTTTCCCAAAGCCCCGAAGATGACGTCCTCAAATGTCTTGTTTTGTCCACAACTCAAAGATAATTCAGGTTACTGTCATAGAGGAGTAAAGAAACCAGAAAATATTCACATTTAAGAAGCTGAAATCAGAGCATTTTGACTTTTTTTTCCTTAAAATTACTCAAACTGATTAATCGATCATCAAATAGTTGGCGATTAATTAAATAGCTGACAACTAATCCATTAATTGATTCATTTTCGCAGCTCTATACTGTTGCAAAGGATTTAATGTGACTTAAATAGAGCTACAACCCCTTACAGCTGTACATTATACAGTAATTCAGAAATAAGTGATTGCACACCATACCAGACACTTCTGTTTTGTTATTTGCATTTAAACACCTTTTTTTAGAGAAACTTTCATATTAAATATGACAAACCTATTTTGTCTTCTTGTGTAATATCGTAACAAATGTGGAACAGAGTTGAACTGAAGTGTATGACAAATCATTTAAAACGCTCATGAGGTTTTCCACAGTGGAAAATGTCCCTTTGCCCCGAACTATTCTCTCCCTCGGTAACCGGCTCAGACCTTTTAGTTTAATGGTGTATATCAAACACATCCAGATCTCAATTATCATTCTTAATGAGGGAACGACTCTGGAGGAATCCCTTTTCCATCTGCAACCTTCAAAGGTCCTTAAAAGAACATCTGAGGCTCTTTATCGGACGAAGTTTCTCCTTCATTTGAATAATTCTCCTAAATCGGCCAGAGGGAGATATGAGAGTGAAGAGCGAGGTCCTAAAGTCTTGGAGCTGAAATGAGATCTGGGTATCGCAGGGAGGGAGACGTAGTAGCCTATGATATGGATTAGAGTTCAGGGATCTGTATCGTTCTCTTCTCCCCCTTTTTTTCCCCTTCTCCTTCCACTTACAGTATGTTTCTCTGGTGTTTGCACTACAGCCTTCACAAGTGCACTGTATACCCACGTACTCCAGACACATTAACGTACACACTTGCTGAGAGGTAAAAGGAGGGTCAGGAGGTGTTGGAGGGGAAGAGAAAACGTCTAAGATGTGTGTGTTCACAAGGCCTGTATCTCATTACATAGGAGTGTGATAGCCATCAGAGTCAGAATAATATTTAGCACATGCTGCCTGCTAATGAAGCGGTAATGTCCACAGACTGGAAATGAGAACCAGAGTGGCCTCTCTTTCTTTTATCCTCTCATCTTTACGGCCCTCACCTTCCCATCCCTGCTTTTTGCTGAATATTGATAATCTAATGACCGAATCCTGCCCATTATTTACTGTATTTTTGACAACTTTGTTTCCAAAATCCTTTCTACTTTCTTCTTCTTCTTTAGGGAGTTATGCAGAGAAGCTGCAGATGGGTTGTACATGACATTACTAGTTTCTTTCTTTCGTACCAGATGGAAGATGATGTTGTTTCAAATGTGATGGCGCGCATATTTTAAAGAAGTACTGTTACTGCAGCAGCTGCTTCGGGATTTGTTTTTTCTCGTGATTTATTTAGAAAACAGAAAACATATGGTAAGCTTATACATTATGATGCATATTTATATATTAAACTATTCAACAGTATATAAAATAGTTACAATTAGCTCCACCTCGACCAACTACAGCTGCTTCGTGATTTGTTCATTCTTGTGATATATTTATGAGCTGAATCACTCAATCTTCACTTTCACTGCAGGAACGACTGAACTGTTTATATGACTAAAAGGTTGCTGATTGAGCTTTTTAGCTTATAATCACTTTTCATGTCAGAGTTTATTGTTTTTACAACAAATAACATCAGTGGTAAAAGAACTATTCAAAACCTTTACTTAAGTAAAAGCAGTGCAAATATACTCCACTGCAAGTAATGTCTTGCATTCAAAGTGTAACTATGCAAGTGTTATCAGCAAAATGAACTTTAATTATAAAAGTAAAATTACTCATTATGCATTATTATTTATTAAACGTCTTTGTTGAATACTCGATTGTAATTGAGTGATCTGTTGTTTGGCAGCCATGTTGAGATCTGTTGACGAAATACCAAGCATCGCTCACCAGCTGGAGCAAACTTTCTCATTTTACAGCTGAACAGTACACTA
The DNA here is from genome assembly GCA_916700685.1 of Adelosebastes latens. Classification (NCBI taxonomy): domain Eukaryota; kingdom Metazoa; phylum Chordata; class Actinopteri; order Perciformes; family Sebastidae; genus Adelosebastes; species Adelosebastes latens. Next base: position 32,555 of record CAKAKR010058952.1, read on the forward strand.
CAAGATATTTCTGAAAACATTTGAGGTGAGAAATAAGCATTACAGTAACAGAATATTGATTCATATTTGATCAACGCTGCCTAGTTTCACCGTTTGATTGGAGTTTGCGAGTGATTGACAGCTGCCTCTGTTAAATGAACAGCCAATAGGAACGCTCTTTCTCTGAAATTACTTGTGATTAGATTTTTTAAAGCCTGAAAACAGAGCCATGAGGAGGTGCAGAAGTCTAGTTTTCTCTCAGAACACTTGAATTACAATATGCTGAAAGTTTATTATGGAATTTTTGCCCAATGATGCCAAAAACGTTCTGCCTACTGCAGGTTTAAGTACTTGAATAAAATTGAAGACATCTTATTTTGCATTGAGATTTTTTAGTAGTTTTTTGTGTCCATTTATCTGCACTCAGAAACTAAGAGTCAAGTTGAAACAAAAGAGTTTCTAGCGTTATTTTCACATCGTTTGTCGATGCAAATCTATCACGACTACATGTATTACAGGCAAATCAGCTGTAGGGCTAGTACAGTTGTCTTGTTGTTGTTTTACAGTAGGTCGTAAAAGTGTTTGAATACATTATAATCCATCCATAACTGCAGGCTTTTGTATTGCAAATGCATTTTTGTTTAGAATCTAAACAAAGAAGTGCCCTTACAACACAACACAATGAAGTGCAAAAGAAGTCTAATTTCAAACTATATTTAGCAACATAGCAGCCAATTACTGTAAAACGAGTTTGCTGTGTGTTGTTAGACTTGAGTACATTCATTGTTGAGTAATTATATTGTCTGGATGGAAATAGCTGTTGTATAATACTGATTTTTTTTACACATATACCTTTGTAAATTAAACTTGATTGGTTACATAGCAACAGACACACACTAAAATAAAACTGTTATTATCTACTGTTATCTCGGACCACACTCATGGCTCTGATGGTGGATTAGGTTTATAGTCAAGACATAAATTAGGTTTTATAGCTCCACAATAAAACATTATTTTTTTTATCTTTATTTAGGTGTACTGACGATCCTCTGCTAGTTTATTGGTCTTCATTTGGTTAGTGGATGTGATGAAGGTAATGGCTCAGATTCGTCTTTGCTCTCATATGTGGGTTTGTGTGACTGTTTTGTGAACATGGCATCAATTAATTTATCAAACAGTTTGATACTTTGTATTAAATGCAGGCTGTGGTTTGTATAATGATATAATATGACATTATTAGAATAAAGCCCTTTTGTAATTCTTGCACTGAAAAGATTAAACCTAAACAACTTTTCTCATCTCTCTGCTTTACATTCACACACATATTCAGTGTTTGCAGTCGCTAAAGGGCAAATGCAAATCATCAGAAAGTTAAACCAAAAGAGAAAGCGGATCTGAACTCGGCTTATTTGGTTAATGCCATTAAGTCTGTCTGTGTCATTCACCCTCCAAACAGCCCGTCTTTTCTCTCTTTTACACTCGTGCACACACAAAAACACCTGCACAAAAGAAAAAGTGATTGTTTCAACTTTCACCCGTGCCTCCTCTTTTCTCTCTTTTCTCTCTCTCTCCAGCCCTCTTCCTTGTCGAGAAGATTTACATGCTCTTTTCTGGCTCTTTTATGCAGAGACTGTCCTCCTCTGTAGAGCCCCCCCTCCCTTTCCCTCCCACCCGGTCGCTGCACAAACACAGCTGACAGGAGGTGGAGGCGCTGCCATGACACAGTCGCGTGCCGTCCAACAAATCCCTCTCAATCCGCCAGCCAGCAGGCCCCGAGTGGGCATGTGTGTGTCTTTGAAACGGTCTTCAGTTTTGGAGTGTGCATCAGTATATTTTACGGGCTTAGCATCTGTGTGTGTGTGGGTCTGTCATGCTCCCTGAACGTTGTGTCTCTTCATAGCTTCTTCAATATGATGATTTTAATGCTATTTGTCCACTGGATTGAGAGGAGAATTAATTGATTACTGCTTTTAAAAAGAGAAAGTCACACACTCGATTGATTGACTTGGAGAGCCAGTCAGCGTATTGGACATCAGATACAAGTTTGTTTTGAGCCAGCTTGTTGCGTTCATCAATCCTCTGTCTGATCAGTTTGTCAATCTTCATCAATCAATATGTCTATCTGGTGGACCAGTCTTCCTATAAATCCATCTTATCTCTTTTTTTTTTTGTTAAAAAAAAAGTTTCACCAAACACTAGTGTCTACTTAGTGAATTAGATTTGTGAAATCCAATATGCTGCAGCATTTATTGCTAACTCAAGTAGAAAACAAGTCTACAGCCACGCTAGCGTCTCTGTGAGGTTGCACTCATAAGCACAGCACGGCTTTGAGCGAAATGCTAATGTCAGCATGCTAACATACTCACAATGACAATGCTAACCTGCTGATGTTTAGCAGGTACAATGTTTACCATGTTCATCGTGGTATTAAGTCATAAATCAAAGTATTGGACAAACTGAAATTTTGACCTGATGATGGCGCTAGAGGTAAAGTCATCACTAACGTTATTATAAATCCTCCTGAGGGGAACATGAATGTCTGAACCAAATTTCATGGCAATCCATCTAATTAGTGTTGAGATATTTCAAAAACACATGTGAATGCCACAGTGGTGCAAGAGAAAAAGTCAGAGGACCACTCAAGTCAGTAGGATTCATCCTTTGGGGACCAAGAATGTCTCTTTAAAATGTAATAGAAATCTTATCAAACAGTTGTTGATATATTTTAGTATAGAAAATGTAGTCTGTCGTTCTAATAACAAGGCATCCAAGGCCTGAACAATTCTTTTCATCAATAATACGACCACATAGTAGTAGAAACCTTAGTATGAAACCATACATACTATTTCCTGTGAAATATTACATTATGCAGACGCTGGACACTACGGCAGCATAAATATCCCACAATGCAATGCGGTAGTGACGTCAACATACATTCATGGACAGCTCTGTAACGCCAATAACGCTTCAATTTAACTGTTACGTATAAGATTTCACAATGCTACGCATAATATATATTATTATTATTATTATATATAATTGATCCAGATTTTCATTCTCACAAATAATTTTTTTGGTCACATGAGGTTGTGCCATGAGGTTACCATGGTTACACGTTTCCAACCGGCAAGGAGGCTCTCAGGAAATGAAGACGTAAACTACTGCTCAATGCGTCTGAAAAGATACACACTGCTGTTTATTCACACAAACGTATGAACGATAGTACACCTACAGTATTGGGTATGTAGTGCAATGTATGCGATTTCAGACGCAGCCTGTTTCTTTTCAGCAGGTTTCAGCAGGCTTTTCATGCATGACCTTTGCTCTTTCACACTACGTAAAGAGGTTGCTGTTTGTCTTTGCTGTTGTTAGGACGCTATAAAACCATACTGATGGACTATTGTCATGTAAATACAGGCTGCCGGTGGTCTATTGTCGATGGTGTCAATGACAGACATTGTATTTATTTAAGTAAATGTTCTTACATGTTTAAATCATGATGCGCGTGAAGTATCACAATTGCACACGTTAGATATTTACATGTGTTTATATTGTGTGTGTGTCCTCTTCATACATTATGTGTCAGAGATAGAAGTCAATGATGGATGGATGTGCTTTACTGTGTGGCATTTTAACCAGGTCTTTAGAAACAACTCTGCAGCTGCCTCCTGCTACATGGCACTGTGGGTTAAACACACACACACACACGCTGCAGCCCTCCAGCTCTCCTCAGTCCAGGGGGCAGTAAAGTGGTTATCTCTCTCTCTCAGATCCTAATCTGACAGCAGCTCCTGCCTGTTGCCAGGTTACCCCTTGGGCGTCAATCTCCATTTAAATCCTTGCTGCCTCCCCGCCCACCCATCAACACCAGCCCTGTACACCCTCCACTGCCGTCCTCCACTCCCCCCTTCTCACCCCCCC